>JAJOOO010022145.1:0-26803 GCA_029582685.1 Solanum piurae
TAAGCACATTGAGATTGACTGTCACTTTGTCAGAGAAAAGATACTCTCAGGAGATATCGTTACGAAATTTGTGAAGTCAAATGATCAGCTTGCAGATATCTTCACCAAGTCCCTCACAAGTCCTCGTATTAATTACATTTGTAACAAGCTAGGTACATATGATTTGTATGCACCAGCTTGAGGGGGAGTGTTAGAATAGAAATATGTATATATTCCTACTTAGAATAGGAAGAAGAATAGGAATAGAAATCCTAGTTAGAAAAGGATTTCAATGTATATGTATTGTCTATAAATAGGGTCTCAATGTAACAATTTAGGTACACAATTCAATATTATTTTTCCCATATATTTCTCACAATACACAAGGTCAAATGGAATTGTATAGTATCTCTACTCTTTTGGTGTAAACAGTTGTGTATAGTAGATACAGATCAGATTGTAGATTTGATAGGAAGTTTGTAATTGACACTTTTTGGTGGTGGCCAACATGCCCTTAATGCTGAAGAATACAACCTTACCAGTTTCAAAAAAAAAAAAGTTAAACTATCCTATATAGCAACTGGTTGTTAGGCTGGGAAGAGGTGTTGACACACGACAACCTTAGCAAGAGAAGTTGCAACCTTGGCTCAAAGTGCTACATGTGTGGTGAAGAAACTGAGACAGACAGCCATCTATTCCTAAATTATAGGATCACAGACATGCTATGGAAGATCTTCATTAGGCTCAGAGGTATTGTTTGGGCAATGCCAAGAAAGATTACTGGGGTCTGATAGATGGAGGTTTGTCCCAGCTTGCATTTGGTTGACAATCTAGAAAGAGAGAAATTCCAAATGTTTTTGAAGACGTTAGCAGTTCAGTTCAGAGGATTAAGTTGAACTGCTTTAGACTATTCTGTTTTTGGGTTAATCAGAGATACATAGAAGATACTGCTTCAATGATAGACACCCTTGTTTTTTTGTTAGGCTGATGAAGCAGTTTGATCTTCTTTTTCACTTGTAAATATGGTTTCAGCACAACCTAGGTGTTGTATTGATAAATATATACAAATTGTTATCTTCTCAAAAAAAAAAGAATACAATTAACCTAGGTATACCACCAATGCAGGGAAACGGAGAGAGGTAGATGGTGCCTAACCTACAGCTTCACTTACAAGAAGTGAGAAGTTTCAAACTCATTACCACCAATGCAGGGGAACTGAGAAGGTAGATGGTGCCTAACCTCCAGCTTCACTTGCATGAAGTGAGAACTTTCAAACTCATTTCAACATTATTTTGCAGCCCAATCTTCTTTCATTGGAGTAAAAATGCCAATTTCCACTAGTTACAAATCAAACAAAAACAACTAAAATAAAAAAAAATATAGCCATTGTGTCCGGGCCAACTACACGCACTTCAACTAATTCCACGGAAACCTGTCACCTCCCACCAACAACAGGTACCAGATAACTTTGTCAACCAAGGCTAGGACAGACAGGAAGAAATCAGCCAATGATTTTTCTTAGTTGGGATTTGAACCTGAGCCGTCGAGGTTCTCAACTCATTTCATTGACCAATAGACCACATCCTTGGGTGCCAAAAACAACCAGAACATATAGATGACTTAACACAATTTAAAGTGATGGACCATACACAACATTAATATCAGAGAAAGAGACACCAAACATAAAAAAGACAAACCTGTTTTCACTCCTGAAATTAACTATCTTTGACCTTGTTGCAGCATTTGGAAGTGGGATCATTTCACTCTTAGTGATAGCATACACAGTATGACCACAAATAGCACCAATCTGCCTCCTTTTAGTGATAAGCAGCATATAATAAGGCCCCAGAAATTTGATGAACCCTAACATATAGCATAGGGAAAACTGAAATCAGAAAAACGAGTCTCTTGCATCAGAAAAGTTACACTCAAGAATCCACATACCGACAATGCCGTAACAGGTAGTGACAAATTTCAGACCTCCTGTAGACCTGTTCCCCTCATGTATCCTTCTCAACAAATCAGAGCACTCACGCTCAGTATAGGTAGTTGAATCTTCACGCATGTGAAGCTCAGAAGGCTCCGTCCTGTCAATTTTCAACACTCTCCAGTATGTTCTACTCTTGTCCCTTCCTATCATGTAAAACTTCTGTGACAGTTTTTTACCAATGAAGAAAAGTATGTCAATTGAGAAAACTTAATGAGAGAAAAGGGAAATAATACAAAACATAGAGGACACTGCAGCAATGGACCCCAACCATACTATACACACACAAGGTGCCATTGTTCGATAATACTCAATGCTTTTGATCATAGAAAGCAATGGCAACTACTTTCTGCCAGATACACCCAAATACATCTTTATCGAACTGTGCACCAGTACAACGTGATTTATCTTGTCAAATAAATATTGGAGAACATGCTTATTAAATCTAGCATTTCAAATTAGCAATTGAACTCCACATAATTTCCAGCTTAATAACATATCCTATGAATCAATACTAATTACCATCATCAAATATAAAGCAATTTTGCACTCCATAAACTGAATATTATTATCCCAGAGGCAGGTTAAAAATATCACAAGATCTTGATCCAATTCGCCAAATCAAGTGATCAATCAGCCTTCTTTTAGCTTGACCATAAGGCCACTGAGATTCGAACTAATGAAATGAAGAAGAAAATGCAATCTCTTCACCACTGAGAGCTGTCAACTTTTGAACCATCTTTCACTACTAGCAACACAGTTTTAACTACCCCAAAATCCCTCTGATCCTCATCTACATAGTTCACTTTCTTAATTATGCCTAAAATAAAAGGGATGCATTATTACCGACAGAGTTTGATAGAGCCTGAATTTCTGCATAAACCCTTCTTGAATTGGTGAAGGCTGAGCAGGAGATGAAAAGAGGTCTTGTTCCTGTTGATGTTGTTGTTTCTCCATATCACACGCTGCCATTGATAACTAAACTGATAACCCCCAATATGATACAATCAACACCCGAGCCCCTGGCTCGGGAACCAACTATTCCAGCATTCAAATCCCAAAAAGAAGGAAAACCCAAATCCAATTATCGAACAATACATACACTCATACCAACAAACTTCACCACACACTTGAGTTGCTCCAAATATAGCATTTCTTTTTTGTCTTCTCACAATAATTAACCCACAAACAAAATATCCAATTCTTCTTTCAGCTTTAGCAACCAAAAAAACTCAATCTTGGAACCCTAAATTGCGTTTAAATCTCAAATTAAGGTATGATCATGGATCAAAAACGAAAAGGGTCAAATCTTGATGAAACAAAGAAAGAAAAAAAAGGGTTGTAGAGTAAGTTAAATGCAACAACAAGGAAAGGAGAGGAGAAGAAGAAGGGAAAAAGGGGAAATGGGGGATGTTCTAGAAAAGCTGAAAATCAACAGAGAGAGAAAATTGGAGAGCTTGAGACCTATATCTGTCTCTGATGGCGATTATATGATTAAAAAAAATAATGATGATGATGTTGTGTATTTTTTTCTGAGTTTTTTTTTAAAAAAAATTGTTAAATTTAATATAGATCTAGCAATACCCAAATTGATGGAAACCACAATTATTATTATTTTTAGGGTAGGAGCACGTATCACCATATTGTGGACCATAAAAATATTAGAAAATTAACTCTTCATTTTTTTTTATATATACACCTAGTCCATGTGAATTATTGCTATTTTTGAAGAATATAAAGTAAAGGTTATTTTTCACTATTATTTTTAAACTATTCTCCTAATTTATGTAAGATACTTTTGTGAAAAATCTCATTTTAAAAAAGGTATATATAAGAAGAAAAGAGTTTTAATAATTATTTTGGACTTTGAAAAAAATATTTATTTTTAATAATTATAAAAAAAATCTTAATAATTCACTTAATATAAACCAAAAGAAGTAGTCCTTAGTTTTTTTTTTTCTCCAAAATGCCTACTATTGTTGAAGGAGATAAACATTCAAAGGATTCTATAGCATCATTTATTATTTCACTTTAAAATGTCCCTCTCAACACTTGATGAAGTAAAAGAAAAGTAGATATATAGATAATCTAAGCTTAATTACGCTCAACTATATTGCAACTTTTTAAGATATATGTACAAAAATCTTTGTGATCAAAAGAAAAGGAACATATTCCAATTATCTCTATTTAAATGGCATAGTAGTATTTTTAAACAGCATCAATGGTAAATTTTGCATAAAACAAAGGAAGAAGGTAAAAAAATATCCTTCAATTTTGATTTAATAGTTAAGATTATCTTCTATTAAATTATGCGGCTATTCATACCCTCTATAACGCTCCATAAGTTTGTAACATTTAAAATAACAATCTTATGTTCGAAAAATAGATTTATCATATTTTACTCCAACCTTCATTGAGATGTTGGAAGAATAATGGAAATTAGATGGTTATACCAAGTAATAACTATATAAAGTCACTTGAAATTCTTAAACAAAAGTTAGAGGCCAAGGGGTGCCTTGAAAATCTTAAAGACAAAATTATTAAAAGAAAGTTTTGACATGATCTTATTTATGTACTAATTTGGGGGAGTATATCTCTCAATATATATAGAGTTAGAAAACCTATTATATATCAAATCAAAGGACTATGAGTCTAGTTTTCAAAGCATAAAATCGTTCATCAATCCGACATCAGAGTAAAGAGTTATGACCATTTTAGCGCAGACTGTTCGGACAAATCGAGTCACGGATACGGATTGGATTTGGTCGCCTTTAAAAGGTGATTTTGACCTTTTTAAAAAGATAACGTTTACATTTTCTCAAAGGAAAAATGTCCAACAACCATTGAAGAGAGATACAAGATCTTTGAGGTAAGAAAACACCCCCTTCTAGCTTGATTCTTCCTTGACTCATGTTCGGAGAAAAGGTCTCCTCATCTCAAGCTTCGTTTTATGTTATTTTTTCATTGTGGTTGAAAGAATTTTGTGTGTAATCTAGTTGTTAAGTTAGGTATATTGTTGAGCTACTTTCAGGTAAGGTTCTACACCTACTTTACTTAGAATCTCATGCTTTAAGTTGGAAATTGATTCCTACTATATAGGCTTTGTTTTGGTGTATTTTCTTAAAGTTGAAGAGTTGGAATGGTGTTGGACCCTTGAGGTAGATTGTTGTGCTCGGCAAATAGAATCTTTTTTACTAAAGTAGGTTTTCTCCATTCACCTCCCTCATGTTTTTACATTATTTATCGTTTTGTTGATTTTGAGTCACGAGGCAGCGCTTGAGTATCTTGGCTCCGAGCAACCTAGTTGTTGTATTGTTTTGAGTTGTTTTGATGTGTGTATATTGATGGTATTAATGTTATGAAGGGATGGGAGATTGGTGCGCCACTTTTAGGTGTATAGAGGTTATCGATTAAATGGTGTGAAGTGTGCCTTGTTATATTACCTCGGGAGCTCATCACTCTGGAAAATAGAAATTATATAGAAAAGGTCGAATTGGGCTATCAATTAAAAAGGGCTTGATACTCGTGTTAAGCTTAGTACAGCCTTTCGTCCTCAAAATGATGGGCAAGCGGAGTGTACTATTCAAACTTTGGAAGATATGTTGAGATCCTGTGTAATTGACTTCAAGGGTAATTGGGATGATCATTTACCTTTGATTGAATTTGCATACAATAATAGTTATCATTCAAGCATTGGTATGGCTCCATTTGAGGCTCTATATGGTAGGAGGTGTAGATCTCCAATAGGTTGGTTTGAAGTTGGTGAAGTTGTTTTGATAGGTCATGAGTTGGTACATGAGGCTATGAAGAAAGTTTGGCTTATTAGAGAAAGGTTGAAAATGGCTTAAAGTCGACAAAATTCATATGCCGATGTTAGAAGAAGAGATCTTGAGTTTGATGAGAATGATTGGGTTTATTTAAATGTTTCACCTATGAAAAGTGTACTGAGATTTGGGAAGAAATGGAAGTTTAGTCCCCGTTATGCGGGCCCATAGCAGATTTTGAGGTGTATTGATAAAGTTGCTTACGAACTTGATTTGCCTAATGACTTGGCATTGGTGCATCCAGTTTTCGATGTCTCCGTGTTGAAGAAATGTGTTGGTGATCAGAAATCTATGGTACCATTTGAGAGTCTTGGTGTAAAGGATAGTCTTACTTATGAAGAAGTTCCGGTTGAGATTTTGGACCGGCAAGTTCGGAAGTTGAGAAATAAAGAAGTTGCTTCCGTAAAGGTTCTTTGGAGGAATTAGTTAGTTGAGGGTGCTACTTGGGAGGCCGAGACCGATATGATATCTTGTTATCCTCATCTCGCTCCATCCGTTAAGGTATTTAGTTCCTCGTGGTTCACTCTTTTGGTTTCATGTGTCTTAGATATTCCCATGATTTCTCATTTATGGATACTCATGAAAAGCTTAAATTTTGAGAAAATGAGTTAACTTGATTTATTATTCATAATATGTGCATTTGAGTATGAGTTGCATATAGACCTTATGAAATGATGTTTTGAACATGCTTTAACTTGAAGTTGATGTTTCCTCCTCGGATATGTGCATTTATGTGATTGCATTCATGTTGGGCTGTTAGATCTAGTTCCTACCCTCTTTATGATGTCTTGAGTCCGATTCGAGGAAATATTCCCAAAGGGGAGATATTGTAACACCTAGGATTTTGAAAAGAAGGAAAATACAGGTTTTCTAGAATTGGTGTCTGCACCTACAGAACCATCGACTGGCCATAGGTTGACTTACGGGCCATAGGTGGCAAGTTAAATAATTTTAAAAATGTCAAGTCTAGTACCATTTTTATGGTTCACCACGACGGTTCGTCGTTCAATGTATGAGTCAAAGATAGGTCTCGAGGTGAGTCTCAAACTTAGTAATTTTTTTAGGGTCAAAATTAGGACCTACATTTGGTATGTACGGTCCGTAATTGGACTAACGGACCGTACATAACAACCGTCATTGGGGGCCCAAAAGAATGGTCCCAAAACCTCACCGACGATTGACAGGACGGTCCGTAGTTGAACCTACGAACCATAGTCCAACCGTTGGTGACGGTCCGACAGATATTTTTTTAAGGGATTTTTTGTCTTTTCCCTAATTATTTTGACCCTATACTACGTTGTTTTGCCTTATACCCTAAGCCCTACATAATGATTTCAAACCCCCAAATTACTCAATTCAATCCACTCTCCTAAATTCCTAAAAGTTGATCAAGTTCATCCTCTCGAATATATCTCTCCAAGGAGGAAGAAGAAGAAGAAGAAGTCTCAATATCCACCATAGATTTTGGGCTTTGAACTCCAAGGTACGATAATGTTCACCTATGAAGGTCTTTCCTCCATAGGGTTCTAAAATCCCCAATTTTGTAAAGCTAGTTCCCTAATCAATTAGGGTTTTATTCAATTGTCATGGCTCCTTTCAATGTTGACCCAATTGATTGTGTTATGCCTTTTTATGCATGAATTGAAGTAATTACATGTTTTTAAGTTGAATCCCCCATGAACCCATGCATGACTCATGATTTCTAGACTATGATGATATGATGTGGGTTTCGAACTATGAAAGATGAATTTATGAAAATATGCATGTTTTCATGAAGTTATTATGAATGATTTAAGATTGCTTTGAGAGTAAAGCATCAATGTTGTTATTGTGAACTGATATTCTCACATAAAGGATTCATAGGGTTGAAAGATTTCCTCAACTAAACTTTGAATCAAGATTTAGGAGCTATTCTAATGAATTCTAGCTTGAATTGGCTACTTGATTATGTATTTCCATGGGTAATAAGATGAATATGACTAGTGACTATTTTGTGGGATTTATGCTTAGCACCGAGAGGATATTGAGATGGAAGCTCTCTGCTGTAGAGGCTAGATTTCTAGTAAAAATCTCTTTATTCCATAACTACGTGCCACCATAGATTGTCTTAGATAGACATTAGCTAGTGGATCCACTTAAGCTAGAAGTTTATGGTTCTTACCTTGACAAGTAAGGACATCTTTTCGGTGTGGGATAGACACTACCATGTTATAGCTCATGGTTTATAAGTCGGTTAATGGCTACTTTCCACAATAATGAACTAATGTTACTCTTAGAAGTATCTCACATGTGTTTTAAAGATGATTTAACTTGCATTGACCATGATCACGCTTTATGTTTTCTAGCCTTTTCTTTTGTGGTTTTTGGTTATTTCATGTCCTTTAAAGTCCTTTTTAGCATGATTTCATAACTCTTTTGCATTGCTATCATACTTGGTACATTATATGTACTAATGCATACTCTTGTCTACATTGTTTCACAAAATGTAGGGTCCGGTCTCCTACCTCCCATACTCATGGCTAGTTAGTACTTTGTTGCTTTCGAAGATTGGTGAGTCCTCATGTTCCAAGGACGGAGACTATTTATTGCTTTATGTCTTTACTTTTTGAATGTTGTATGTGATATATGAGTTACGTCTCAATCACTCTTTGATATAATAGATGGCTTTGGGACTATGTTAGACTTCTGCTACTTTTTGTCAAACTTTTTATATATAAAAGCTGTCTTTTGAACTCTTTAAATTATGTTATCTTGTATGATGTATGCTAAGTGGCTTGTGTAGGGCCTCTCGGAATCCTATACGTCATGTCACGTTTAGGGTGTAGTTTAGGTCGTGACAAACTTAGAGAAACTGAAGATGAATGACTAACAATGATGTCTTATATGCAGATGGTATTACTAAATTATTTGTTAAAGATTATTCTTTCAATTTTCTGTAGTTATTGATATTTACCATTGTTGTATGTTTAATGTTCTCTGTTTGACATGATTTTCATCTAGCACTTACTGAATGCTGAACTTAGATGATGTGCTAGACATATATAGGCCAACTGGAAGAAACAGTTCAGGGATGAAGAAAGAAGAAGAAAATTATGACAAGTTGTCAGGGCATCATTTGAAGTCTTTTTCAAGTAAAATTTGATGAAATGAGTCTGTTTTAGACGACAAGGCATTGTGGAAGACTGTTAAAGTATAATAAAGAAGCATGGTGTAGAACATTTTTGTAAAGAACATAGCAAGTGTGATGTGATTGAGAACAACATATGTGAGACTTTCAATAGTTGAATTTTGGGTGCTAGGTTCAAATAAATCACCACTATGCTAGAGGAAATAAAAGTCAAAGTCATGAAATTGATGAATCAAATGAGAAAATTTTCAGAAAAAGTGAATTAGTGATGTATCACCAATGACTTGAAAGTTCTTAGACAAAATGTTGAACATGCAACCAATTGTGAGGTGAAGTTTAATGGTGATCTTGGCTTTGAAATTTCAAGATCCATCATATAAACATGTTGTTGACATAAAAAAAAATGTGTAGTTTTAGGTCATGGCTCATGGCAACTAAAGGAAATTTCTTGTGCTCATGCACTTATTGCAATTCAATATAAGGATTGGATTTTGAGTCATTTGTTGATGATTGGTATAAGAAGGAAGCATATTTTAAAGCATATAATAAGTTTATTCAACCTATAACAAACATCAAGATGTGGCCAAAAAGCACAAGATCAACTATTGAATCACCTAAATTACTACCATGCTCAGGAAAACCAAGTAAAAATAGGAGAAAATATAATGATGATCCTGTTAAGAAGAAGTTTGGAAAGACGGCAAGGAAGAGATGAAAAATGAAATACTATGTGTGCAAAAAATTTGGACATAATAAGAAATGATGTCCAACTATGATAAGTTGTGTTTTAATGTCTTTCTATTACTAAATTTTACTCTTTTTAGTTATACTTTTGACTTTAATATATGCTTGTAGAAAAATGATTTCACTGCTGGAACTTGTAAAAGTGATAGAGCATTCACTACATCTGATTTTATAAATGCTGCAATTTGAAGTCAATCAAGTGTAAATACATGTCCAAATGTGACACCTAGCACTACTACCTCAGCTGGTGGGAAGCCTGCAAATGCCTCAGCAGCTTGGGAAAGGCCTATTAGTGCTACATTACCTGGTGTGAGGCCTGCAACTGTCTCAGTAGCTGGAAAATGCCTTCTAGTGCTACATCAACTAGTGTGAGGCCTGCAACTGCCTCAACACTTGGGAAAAGGCTTACCAGTGCTACATCAACTGGTGTGAGGTCTAAAAATGCTACATAAAGTGATTCTGCAGTATGTGGGAATACTACTCAACCAACAACTCCATTGCGTACTCAACAATCAACTTCCAGTGTTGCTGGCCAAAAAAGAAGGAGTAGCACAACTTTGAGAGGTGGTGCAAATCTTGAATATAAAAGACCAAGACAAAAAAAAAAGGTAAAAATAGTTGGTTATGGTGTCTATTTGGATCAAGTGGCAGTGTACTTGAGAGGGTAAATATTCTATCATTTAATTGATATTAGTCATCTTTAAATGGAAATTTTTGTTGTTTTCTCAGTCTAGAACTATTGATAGAGTGGTACATAATCCTACATGGACAAGTTTAGTTCATACCAATATTGATCTTGGTTACAAACCCAATAGACTAAGGTAGACGGGAAGAGTTGCAATTAATCAAAGGCAATGAGAGAAACAGAAGCACTCAAGCTACAACAGACTGCCACACCAAGCACTCAAGGCACACAATAGATTTCTCTTTGTTTAGCTTAATGACTTGATGTCAACTGTTTTGGTTATGCCTTCATATTTTACTACTGTTAAATTGCTATTCTGAACACTTTATTTTTGTTTATGAATTTGTATTTGAAGTCAATGCAGTCAACTATTGAAGTCAATGTCTTTGTTAAGTTGCTATTAGATTTGTGTTAAGTTCTTATTCTGAACACTTTGTTTTTTGTGTACGAATTTGTGTTTGAAGCCAATGTAGTTAACTATTGAAGCCAATGTCTTTGTTGTGCCATTTCTTTGTCATTGTACATTGGTAATACAAATCAATACATCTTTAACATAACAACGAGAAACCAAAGCACAACAATCACAAGTGATATCAATACTAGTGCTTAATTTCCTTTGTCTTTCACGTCTTCCTTACTCTGAATTCGTTGATGAATTCTTCATGTTGTATTGTTTTTGACATGTTTGGCCGTCAATCATTTGCATCAGTCCATCGAAAGAATACACAACCATTACGAGATACATATTTTTGACAATCCCAAAACATTCTTCAAAGATAAGTTTGTGTTCTTGACGTTTTTAAGTTCGAGTCCAAAGAAGCAACAACGAACTGTCATGGTGAAGACCAACAAAATCAAATAAAAAAATACAACAAAATCAATGAACTGGAAATGCACGAAAAAAGAGAGGAGTAGATCGAAGGGAAAAAATAATGGAGAAGAAATTTGGAGAGAGAAGATCGAGAAAAGGGCAAGAAGATGTTCAATTTTGTCCAACAATGGTATTTAATGTGAAGAAGAGATGGTGTTTAAAGATCCCAAAATAACCATTACACCCTTTTTAGTAGACCTCACGCTCTAATTTTGTGTGTTTCACACGCTCCGTGCTTGCTCTTGATTTTGTTAATTCATTCACTAAAGCTCGTCGTCATTCTCTAGTGTCATTTGTTTGTTTGTTTTTTGCTTTTCTGTTACTTATGGTCTATATGAAGTCTTCACCCAAATACAATTTCAATTACATTTTATACAAGTATGTAAAATTATACTTTTTTAAAAGCAAATAGGTTTAAATAATGATTTATTATAACAATTTGAATTCCAATTTGTTAGGGTGTTCAATTAAATAAAACTTTATCTTTTAGAAGAATAGGGTAAGACACTTTTTCTTAACATTATTTTATTACTCAAACTCATTATCTAATAATATATGAGATTTTCATATTACATAATTATTACTATATACTAGTAACTAGTTAAAAAGAAATACATAAAAGAAGGTTGAGAGGTGATGTTTGAGGGAAATGGAGAGATGAGGAGGTTGGGAAATTGGTTGGTGATAGAAGCATAGATAACTGGGAAAACGAATAAAGAAGTGGAGACTGAATGAGGATTGAATCACGCAACCTCAGCTTCTATATTTGAACTGCAAATTCCATGGAAATCAAAGTTTATTATCCCTTAATATTAGTATTATTTTGTAGCGTTTAAACTAAGATGAAGGGTGTTCAGACTGTGTCAAGGATGCTTGTAACCCCCCTTTTATCTTAGTTTAGATCAATGAACTTGCTTAAAATAGTATAATAATAATTTTTCTTCCTAGATACGAATGCCTAGATTAATGTGGTGTAGGGCCTATTGAGCACGCTGAAACATAATTGCAAGTCAAGTGAAAATTGAAGGATAAAATTTCAATCAATTCTAAGAGTGTAACACAGAGTTGTTCTACCTGGGAAAGCAGGGAGGTCAGTAATATGAAAACCTTGCAACATAGAGTTGTTCTACCTGGGAAAGAAGAGAGGTCAGTAATATGAAAACCTCAGAGAAGGTGTCATATTACATATAGCAATACACTCTCTACTGTACAAATACGACAAGGAAACAGAATATAACAGAATTCTGAGTAAGCTTTTTCCTTTGAGAAGGTGTCATATTACACATAGCAAACACTGTAATAATACTAAAAGGAAACAGAATATAACAGAACCCTGAGTGAGTTTTATCTTGTCAAGCCTTCAAAGGCTGGCATTTTTGCTCCTAACATCAACCATTTCACATATACTAGGCGAAGCGTAAGAGGTAGAAGTTCATAAACAACCACATACTACATCAAGTGTGAAATTTCAGCTCCTCTTTGTGTGAAATGGAATTCTAAGATACGCTCCATGGAAGTAATGTTTCCTACATGATGAACAATATATTACTTCAGCACTACAACAAGGCAGTTAATAATGAGACACCAGAGGAAGTACCTTGATTTTGTTTATACTACTCTAATCAATAATAAAAAACCTAAAGTAGCAACAGAAAAGACAGATATGCTTGGGAAACTGAAAAAATCAATGTTAAGAGCAACTTAGATCACTAATATCAGCTAGTGCAGAACTTTAGAAAGAAGAAATCTATTAGAATTATTGCAGACAATCTTCATTAGAAACTTAGAGGCTGGAACAAGAGATCGAAACAAAGTTATTTGGTTTGCTAGTTTCAACAAAGGGCAAAAACTTTTGACAAGAATTAACCGTCAAACGCAATATTATGCATATAATGAACTCATCAAATTGCAAGACATAATATCAAAAATTAAATTAAAGAACAAGTTGAAGAAAAAATATACAAGGCTACAACATAAAGAGCGATTGATATGCCAAGTAGGGAACATGAATGGCTCAAATGAAGTCCATCCCAAGATCTTTTTCTCTTATACTGTTGTTCTATTGTGTCCACCACAACACTCATGATCATAATAGCCACATTAGATTTCTAAAATGCTCCCCTTAAAAGATAGCATACATGAGAAGAAAGTAAATGTACATGTTATTTGTCGTTGATTCTCCTGATTTGGGCTTATTCAACATTTGTTTTGTTGCATTCTAAATCTGATTTGTTGAAAAAGGACAAATCAGGCTTTCGATACAGATTTGTATTTATGGATGAGGACCATCAAATACATGATCAGCCTTTGAAAATCTAAGTAAGTCATTCTTTGGATTGTAAATTATGGAAGTTGCTCCAAATACAATAGATACTTCACTCTTATTTGACATGAAAATGTGAGGGTAGAATGGTCCATCAAACTGTATTTCAGAATGCTTGAAGATGAACATTTTCTCCCAACATTTTCTAACCTCCTTCATGACCCAAATATTTATGTGACTTCCCCTGTAGTCACAAAAAATTGATAGCTTATTTCCCAATAGCCCCAAATGCAACTCAAAGTCTCCACTTTCATAAGACGACTGCTCCAAGAACTTTCATTTTTGATATGTCAAATCAAACAAAATGACATCAGTTCCCTTGTACAAAAAACTCCCAACAGGCTTACTCGCCCAATACAATTTCACATTTACAAATACACCTGAAGCAGCAAGTAGCTCCCCATTTGGACAGTCATCTACCATTCTTTAAGAATTACTGTTCTTACTGTATATTTGGATATTATGTTTTTCTGAATTATCAATAACAAAAATACCCACTAGTTTGTAATCATATGTTACCCTATCATACACAAAGTCATACGATCGCCAACGAACCAGCATCGAACTTAGACTAGGATTAGGCAACTTCATGTATTTCCTAAGAGATGGATTCCATAGGAATATAACATTGTTTTCTATTACAAAACATACCAATCCATTAATCGAGCCAACAAGTTGATTAGAATCAGGCTTTCTTCTTTGGGCTATAGGGATGTATGAGTCAGCGGGATATTCTAACTGAACTAAAGAAACAAAGGATCACAGGAAATATGAAAAAAGAGGAGAATCTTTAATCGAGAAGTGACCTGCATGAAAATCAGAGATGAGTATCCGGTTGCCATCTTCTTTCTTATGAGCAGATACTCTGAGATAAGTTTTGAAAAATTCAGAATGAGAGATCAATTGAAACCATAACTTTGACACAGCCTTGCAACGCAAGAGACTTTCCATCGGAAGTTTTGACAGAATTTCAATGGTGAGATTAGTTGTTAAAGAATCAAAGATGGATTTTTGCGCTGAAGAAGAACTATTTCTGGACTTGCTCATATCTAGGTTTTGACAAGATTCTTTGGATTCTATTTCAGCTGAATTTTTTGTAGTTAGAAAAAAATTTCTCCAATGAATTATATAGCGGAGAAAGTAGAAATTGTCAGTGATCGCTATGTTTCTTTGATGGATTTATTGGAGAAGATGGTGATTGGTAGTGATCGCTATGTTTCCTTGATGTCAGCGGAGAAGATGAAGAATGCTAGCGAGGTTGTGATTTGCCTAATTTGAGTTTGAAATGGGGAGAGAAGACCGAACCGATCACTAAAACAATATATTAAAAATTATACTACGACTTTCTCATTTTTTTCATCTTACATGAATTTATATTCTATATTCCTCTATAGTAACTAATCAATTAAATAAAATTCAAATATAATAATTAGAGTTGTCAATATGGGTTGGCCCACCCCATTTGGGCTAACCCATACATTTTTTAAATTTAACGGATCAAGTCGGGCTAGCCCATTTTTTATATGGGCTGGCTCAGAAAATGTCTGGCCCAACCAATAAGTACGTGGCCTATGGGCTTGCTAGGCCAGCCCACTCTTCTTAAAAGTTTATTTTTATATTTTTTTAAATTAAATTATAATCTTAAAATATTATCATAAATATCGACAAGACAATATTACATGGTGTTAGTGTTACTACTTGTTAATCAAATACACAAATAAAATTATCTTTATAATATTTATTAAGTTTGATTTCAAGTAAAATCATAAATAGTTAAATAGAAATATTAACCTGATTGTTTTCCAATGATCCTAATAAAACACAAATATTTCATAAGCTATGGCCTATGTAGTGATTCCCTAGAAATTTTAGATTTTATGTAGTACATATTTTATAAACATAATTTGTATTTAAATTGTAATATTTCAAACTTTAAACAGATTTTGAGTTTAGACTCTTGTTATTTTTAATACTCTATTTTATTTTTATTTTTTTAATTAATTTTATTTGGCCCACGAGCCGGCCCTATTTATATTTCTCAAGCCCACGGGCATGCTTATTCAGGCCGGGCTAAAAAACCTTTTTCTTAAATGGGCTCCCAAAATGGTAGCCCAATCCTATCAAATCACGGGTTAGGCAAGGCAGGCCTGCCCAACGGGCCTAGCCCATATTGACGACTCTATTAATAATACAACAACAACATACCACGTGCAATTCAACAAAGTGAGGGTCTAAAAGAAGGGAAACATGACAAATATACCTCCGAACTATCATTAATCACATATAAATACCCTCCATCATACTTTTCGTTCATTAGTGCTCCCGCCATCCAAAAATCAGTGCACATTTGTCCCTCACACTAACGACTGAGTAGTTGATCACTTTTCATCATATTTTCCCCTTTCTTTCTTCTTTTATGTTGATGAACCATCCGAATAATAGTTTATATTTATATTTGACATAATACATAAACATGACCTTTAACTTGGCGTTAGTTGACAACTATGATCTTTAACTTTGGGTGTGCACAAGTAGGCACTTAAACTTGTATAAAATTGAACAAATAGACACATACATCCTACATGGCACCCTACATGGAAATTTGTGTTCTACGTGGGATCCTACACGTGTTTACTTGTTAAATTTTATACAAGTTTAAGTGCCTACTTGTGCACACTCAAAATTGGAAGGCATAGTTATCCGCTGCAGCCAAGTTAAGGGTCATGTTTATGTATTATATTTTTCAATTACTTATATGCACATCCTAGTGGCGTGGAGTGTTTTGCTTTGTGCTGCCTACTTTTAAATTAACTTCAACTGGATTTTTAGAAGTTAATTATTTACTCTTCAAAATTAGGTTGCTTCTTCTAATTGATATAACTTTCTCAGTCTCATCTTTTTCTTTAACAAATTCAAGTTTTCATTTTACTAATTTGGTATAGAAATGCTTTAACAGTGATTTTTAGGTTGTAAATAAATATTAATATTCTAATTTTGGATCTATCGAAGATAATATCTTTATTTTTTAAGATAATAATAAAATCTACGTACACAATACTACTATCAAATCATTCAGCCTTGCTATTTTATAATGATTTTTTGCTACTCCAATTGAGTAGTTGTCACTTATCAAATGGAAAACTTGAACCCATGACTCATCAATAATTCCTAACTCTTTTTTTAAAATAATATATTATGATTTTCCTTGACAATTCATATTTGGTTTGGTTCAAATCTTTAAGTACACCTGTGTTTATCTTAACTATTCAAATAAATATTATGCAATAAAATTGACTCTCCCTTCATTTTAATTTATTTATCTTATATTTTTGTGTTATTTTTTTGAAAAAAAAAGATAAGTGTCAATACATATTTGATCAATTCTTATTTTTTGAATTTCATATTTAAACTATTGGGAGCGTGAGAAACACACATAAACTACTACTTATTAGAAACACATCTAAACGTTAGACTGGACCTTGAATTTTCATCCATGTGGCTTCTTTCAACTGCTTTTTAAAGAGTAAAATTATCTGTTTCAATTTATATTTTCAGCCAGAATTGTCATATATGTTAGTTATGGTTGCCACTTTTTTATTATTATAGTGAACTAGTTTTTCACATGGTAATTGAAGTGGTAATTTTTTATTTTTAAAAGAGAGGGTGTAATACATACATTTCAAATAGTTTAAGTAGGGGTGTGCATTCGGTTTTTCGGTTTGGTTTTACACTATTCGGTTTGAATTTTTGGTTTTTGGTTTTGTAAAAGTGTAACCCAATCCGATCCAAAATGAATTTGGTTTTCCTCTATTCGATTCGACTTTTTTCGATTTGGTTATTCGGCTATGTCAATAATTATTAACATATATAACCAAAGTAATAATATTTAATTCCTTAAATATACTTTCTAATATAAATCATAAGTAAAAGTTAAAACACAATACTTATAAGCAGGGCCGACTCAACAAAATTGGAGGCCTAAAGCGAAACTTAAGAGAGGGGCCCTAATTTTTTTCCCATCATATGTACTTTTATTTAAAATATACTTTTCTAGCTATTTTAGATGCAAAGTCATTAAGTACTGTTTTATAATCAATTTATTTTAATAATTCCTTTTCAAATGATAATAGAGTTAATTGATTCAATCTATCTTGAGACATTGTTGATCTTAAAGAAGATTTAATCAATTTTAATTTCGAACAAAGAAAAATTCGGTTGAGGCAACGGTTATAGGAACAGTTAACATTATCTTATAAGCAATATGCGTATTTGGAAAAGAATCAAGTCTTTTTATTTGATTGAGTATTTTCATTACATCGTTATCTTCTACTTGTATTATTTATCTTTAACACTTTTAATTCAAAAAATAAATCTAAACCATCAATTCAAAATCACTAGTATGTGTTAAAGAAAGTTCAAGGTTAAGACAATATTTTAAAAAAAAATCATCATCTAGTAATCTCAATATTTTACCACTAAATAAGAAATCAAAATATTTTTATATGCTTTAATTGGTTCAAATCTATTTTGAAGTGAAAAAATAGTTTGATCTACTCTACATATATAACGTAATCAAGTCTAATGATTCTTCATGGGACTTAGTGATTTTGTTATCCATATTTTTATCAAATTGTTTCTTACGAAATTATATTTATATTCATGTCATATGCAATTTCTTTAGCAGAAATCATAGCACTCATAGTACATATAATTTTTATTTTTTTAAAAATAACATATATAAGTAATTGTTTTTTTAAAATGGGGACCCCAAAAATATGGCGCCTCAAGCGATGGCTTTAGTGGCCTAGGGATTAAGACGGCCCTGCTTATAAGTATACCTATTATAGATGTAATTCAAACATAAAATATAAATGTAATCATCATGAAAGGCAATAACCAAAAAGGGACAAAAGTGGTTAACTCCAACTTAATTCTAAGCCTAAACATTATATATATATATATAGTTCATTTTTTATTTTATTTTTATTTTTAAATCCGAAACCAAACCAAAAAACAAACAAAGTAATTTATTAATCCAAAACCAATCCGAAAAACCAAAAAACCAATCCAAATAAAAATTCGGTTTGATTTGGTTTGGTTATTCGGTTTAATCCGAATAGTGCACACCCCTAAGTTTAAGTGTGAAATTAAAAGAAAATGAATATTTTAAGTGTTTTTTTGACACTTAACTCTTCAAAAAATGATTTTTTTTCTTTTTTTTTGTACAATTATTTATTCTACTTTTCTTGTTGTATGTGTAAGACCACATAATTTAAGACCATTAGTACAAATCTTTAATTTGAAACTAGAAGTTGAAAGTTTTTTTTTAGTTTTTTTTTATATTAAAATCAAACAAATAAATTGAAATTGAGGAAATAATACCAAATGGAAGTATCGACTATAAGTATCAATAGCAGTACAACTCTTCAATCATCTAATTAATTGAAAGTCTTTTAAAACAATTGACTTTTGAAACTTAGCTTCTTCTTTTTCTTTTTTTTTTAGTTTTTCATTTTTATTTGATATTTGTTTTGCGGTTCGATTAATTTTATTTGCATCGAGAAGTTTTACCTTGAAGATTAAACATTTTCTACCAAAGAAAATTTTATTCTCAGCGATCAAATTCAAAATGTCTAATTAATGATGGGAGGATATTTGTAGTTACCACTCCCCTCAAATTTTAGTAATAATTGGTTTACTTACTTCCTAAAAAACTTTCACTCCATATAGGCCAGTTGCTTTTGGGATTCAATAATTTGGTTCGCATTGAAAAGTCCTACCTTGAGGTAGGGACGGCACAAAATAATTAAAGATCTAAAGTGAAATTTCGATTAGAGGCCTAAAATTTAAATATATTTCATATATATTTATTTTTAAAAAAAACTTCTAACTTTAAGATTTCAATTAGAGGCCTAAAATCAAAATAAACTTCATATGTATTTATTTTTAAAATATTTTTCTAACTTTTTAGATGTAAATTTTTGCTTAAAATTTCTTTATAGATGATTTCTTCAAATATCTTTTTTATTATTATTAGTTTTAGGTAAGATTTTATCAATTCAACATTAGAAAACACTCTTTTATTGGGTCCGTTACTATATGAATTGTTAACATAATTCTTAGTAATAAGTTGACAAACTTTAAATAAAAACAAGTGTTAAAATAATAGAATTTGATTCAAGAAGTTGATAACTTGGTATATCCTACTTTAATGAGTATGTTTGTTGTATTGCTTGAAAATTTAACAAGAAATAAAAAAGGATTTTTTAATTTACTTTGTTCAATACTTTTCGACTATTGATTCATATTTTTGACAGACTATTACTCTACGTTATCAAAGATTTGAAAAAAAAGACTTTAAACAGATAAATAATATGAGTGTTGGCGAAAAATAATTAATTTTTTCTATTTGAATGGGGTTAATGAGAACAAAATAATATAATTTTATGTAAACAAATTAACAAAAAATTTATTCTTGGTAAGAATTTGAGGCCCCCCAAAATTGGGGGCCTAAGGCATATGCCTCAAATTTTGTATGCAAGAGCCGCCCCTGCCTTGAGGGTTAAACGCTTTTTATCAAAGATAATTTCATTTTCACAATTCAAACCTATGATTTTAATTAAGGATGAAAGAATATTTATTAGTTACCATCAAACACAAATATTGGTGGTAACTTAGCATATTGTTTTAGTAAACTTTATCATCGTTGGTTTTGTGGAATCAACATAAGTAAAGTACCCTCAAAATAATGGAAAAATAAATGAAAAAGAGTCAAATATACCTTTAAAGTAAGTTGAGCAGATATAACTTTAGTAGTAATAATTTAATATTTATTTAATATGCACAAATTAAACTATTTTTTTCTACTAGTTTTTATGTTACCACCAAAGGCAAACACCAATTTGAAAGTCTGAATATTAATAGTTTTATCATAAGAGTGTTGTTACATTTTTTTATTATACTAATATGTAAATAATATATTGATGGACTCTTCAACTTCTTGAGTAGTTGTTTTTTATAATCTATTCACATATTCTCTACTTGTATCCTTAATTAAGGATGAGATGATTTCCATCATTTTTTTTGGACTATGGGTCAAAGTAGTACTATTAAGAGAGGAAGCCATTCTTCCAAATAATGTTGGAGAATTATCCCTTTACCAACTAAGAATATTCATGAGTTATCAACACATTTGTCATCAAATCTTTTCATTGGACAAGACAACAGATCTCAAATTTGGCTTAGTGCTTCATATCTGGCATACAAGATTTTGTATTCATGTGTGACTAAATTTGAATTCGCATCAGAAAGTCCTTAGGATAAAACACTCCCTAACAAAGAGGAATTTGTATCTAGAGAGACGCGAATCCGAAATCTTTGGTCAAGAATTAAGAAGTATTTATAATAGTTATCCATTCCACTATTATTGATATATAAGATTCTTTATTGCTAAATGTAGAGACTAGAGAGCTTAGGAAGAACTACTTTTGGTGCATAAGAGAAAAAATAGAGTGGCTTGTTTTGCAATTATTAGGTGGTATAAAACTATATTCTAGGCAAATAAAGAGATTTGCAAAATTATTATTATTTTGGTGGTCAAATGAGCAAATAAAACCAAAGCAATGTCACTTCTATTTTTCAGGTTGGACTCTGCAATATTAGCAACAAACAAAAATGTACTGACTATGGGAGTATGAAAAAGGAGTTTAAAGAAGACAGCATATTATGTATGAATTATTGAACAAATTAGCGAGAAGTTAAACAAAACTATCATTATTTAAGTGATAATTCAAATATCTGACCTACTTTATCCCACATCTAGGACTCAATAGGATTTTAATATGAAAAATTACATAAATACACTTCTTATTTTACCATAATTTCTAAAATTTTCTACCCTTTAAAAAATTACAAAAATCCCCCAGGATACATCATTATCCCCTCTCGAATACATCCCTCCCCCCTCAGATACATTCATCCCAAGTAATGTATTATTCACAATCCATCACCTATGTATCCGCATGTTTCTGATGTATCCGAGATCTTATAATTTTAAGTGACTTTTGTAATTTGGGAAAGAATAGGGATATGCAATAGCTCTTAACACTATGAGATTTATGTAATTTTTACTTTTAATATCGAGTTTGGACATGTGGCACAAAATTACAAACCTCTCATTCAAAGAGTAATAAAAGTGGAAGACTTTTGTACTCATAATTCAGTATTATTCTCTCCATTCATATTTACACGTCGTCCTTACTAAAAATAGATGTTCCTTAATATTTATTATTTCATAAAATCAATGCATAAATGGTACTATTTTTTTTATTTTACCTTTGAAAGTTATTAGGTATAAAAGTATGTATTTAACCAACATAAAAAACTAAGTAATTAATTAATTCATGTTCATTGCAGTTGAGTTTAAGTTACAGAGAGATTAGAGAAAATAATAGTCAAGAATAACAAAGGCGTGCATGAATAGCAAAGGCTTGAACACATGCTATTTATAAGACAATTCTAATTACATGACTCTTTAGATTATATTTGCAATAATATCCTTGTCACCCTCTCTCAATCTGAAGTGGAGGAACGAACATGAAAATTGACTCAAAAGTCCTTAAATTTTGTAACAGAAACACCTTTAGTAGTAAACATATTTGCAAGTTGTTGTGAGGTGAGAATATAAGAAATAGTAAGGTCACCTTGGGTAATCTTCTCACGAATAAAATGATAGTCCAAAGCAATATATTCTGAAGTGAAAGCCCGGATTATGTGCAAAATGAATAGCCTCAATATTATCACATTTTGCAAGTATGGGAACACAAGGATATATAAATACCCAAGTCACGTAGAAGAAATTGTACCCATATTGCATTGGTAGTTGAAACAACCAGAACACAATATTTAACTTTTGTGCTTGAGCGCACAACATTTGGTTGTTTCTTTGTAGACCAAGATATCAAATTACTCCCAAGTAAAATACAAACACAAAAGTAGAGCGACAAGTTGTTGTACATTCCTCCCAGTCGGAGTCGGAGAATAGAGTTAAGAAGTTGGAAGAATTTTTGTAGAGTTGCAACCCATGAGCAAACCGGTTCCTTTATGATAACAGAAGATTCACTTAGCAACTTGTAAATGAACAAGACGAGGTTGATACAAAAATAGTGAAGCCATATTTACAACATATTGTACATCTAGTCGTTTGAAGGATAATTATTGAAGACTACAAACCATTTTGCGATACACAAAATGATTATCAAGAAGTTGGGTATATACAGAATGCCAATCAAGCTTATTGTGAAGAGGAGTTTGGACATGCTTAACTTAGGCCAAACCAAATCGATGCAAAAGGTCCAATATATATTTTGTTGCAGTAGATGAACCCCAATAGTATTGTGAACTCTTACCTAAATAAAAGATGAGTCATATGAGGAGGTTGAATGTTGAATTTACAACGTATGTTTGGAACAAAATAATCATCCTTTTATTTCTTGAAATAAATGGTAATACTAAAAAAATATATCAAGTACATAAATCACATGCATTTGGCGGCTAATTACATCTTATTTTGGAAGTTTTCACAATCACGAAATTTTTAATTTTTTAATTGTTCTCAGATACATTGCAAATGATACATTACTTAAGATTATGTTGCTTTTATAAAAAAAAAACGGAAAATTAATTAATTCTCCCATAGTTCACACAGTCACATTTAAATCACGGCTACTCAATCCCTCATAACGCGTAACAAATTCAAAATTTTAAAATAGATTAAGCAAATCGTTTAATAGCGATGAAATCGTTGTTGGAGACAAAAATTCCTTTTCAGATACATAGCCTGATACACAACCTTTTTAGATAAATAACAGTGGGCATATGTGTCGGTTACTAAAATATAATTAAATTTTCATATTTATGTATTAGATACATAATTATGAACATGATTAATACTGATTTATGCTTGAAATAATTGGGTTAATGTATCAACAATAAGCTTTTGTACACGATACATAGAACATAACAAAGTTGTAATGTACTTGATGGTTGAAACATAAATATGATACATAAGTAAATACACAAATATTAACCAAATACATTAGAAATTTGAACATTGGGTAGAGAGGGTCGCGTAGTAACACCCTCGGATTTTTTCATGTTTATATATTAGATACATAATTATGAACATGATTAATACTGATTTGTGTTTAAAATAATTGAGGTTATGTATCAACAATAAGATTTGTATTTGATACATTGTAGACAACAAAGTTGTAATGTATATGATAGTTGAAATATACGTAAATAAATACATAAATATCAAGTAGATGCATTAAAAAATTAAATCTTAGGTAGAGAAGGTCGTATAGTAACACCCTCGACTCCCCCCCTCCCCCTTTTTATGAAGTTTTTGCAACCGGTGATTTCGAACAAGAATTAGCATCAACGGCGGATCCAAGATTTTTGTTGAGGGGATTCAAAGTATAAAGAAGTAAATACGTAAAAATTACAAAGATGAAAAATCGAGTGACATGGGAGGAAAATATTAATTTTAATCCGCTAAATTTAACTTATATTGTCATGTTGTGTTTAGATTCTTCCTACTTTTACCCTGCTTCATTGAGCTTTTAAAACTTCTAGTGTCTTTCCCTTTATTTAGCAGTATTCTACTTTTTAGAATTTTTTCTAAATTTTGAATTAGTGCACATTCAATCATATGTTACTTTAAAAATCATCAAGATTATTTAGAAAAGTGTAAAGATTGAGTTACTAATATTATAGTGCCTATTCATAAGACAAATAAATGACATCGTCGATTTTTTTAGTTCATTTAATTCAATTTACTACGTTAATCATTTATTTTAAAAAACAAATTATGAACCAATCAAATATGTTTTGTTTAGTTTTAATTTCTTTAGAATCGACTTGAAAATAGTAAGAAAGAGATACAATAAAATTAAGAAAAAAAATCAATTAAATAGATTTTATTAAAAGAATATTCAAAACTTTTAAATTTTTTTATTCGATTAATCTTAATTTAATTAATTTTATATAATAGTTTTCTAATTCAATTTTAATTTAATAATAATTCATCATTTTCTCAAAGAGTTTCTTTAAGTTAGTACATGATAGAGTTATGTAGAAATAAAATGAGCAATATAAATAAGAAGAATAAAAGACATAAAAAATGCAACTAGTAAATTTAAACAAAGATAAATTGAAAAAAATATATAACATAAAAAGAAAAAGAAAACAAAAAATAATAGTATAGTTTTAGATTGAATCCAAAAATAATGAGGCCTTTTATTTGGTAATCTAATCCCAAACCTCTGAGCCCATCTCAGCCTTTTCAAAGCAAAAAAAAAAGGTTGAGACCTGTTGCACTCAACAAGAATCGAACTCAGAACATGCAGTTTAACAATGAACCCATTTGCCAATGAACCACACTCCTCTTTAGTTGTTGAAGGAGTTCATTTTACTATCTATACGCTTAAAATTAGAAGTTTACTTTATATACAGTGTAATTTTTCGATGAGGGTGTTCGGGTGAACCCCCTAAGCTCCACGTAGGTCCGCCCCTGATTAGCATCCTTTCATAATTTCACAGTCTGCAATTTCTTCATCATTAAAGGATCATTGCGGCGTTTGGATATATTTTCAACAAAACCATCTATATCCGAATCAAACTCACGAGAAACAATATCTTCATTGCTCGCGGATACATTACATCAGTAAATTGAAACTATTTTAATTCAAAATTCTGATATATTGAAGACACAATAGATGAAGAAGAAATTTTTCTATCTCTTTTAGAATTTGAAACTGATGATAAGTTCTAGAATAACACCGTTGTAATTCAAAATTGCTGAGTTAGAAGAAAGGATTGATACATTGGGAAATTGTAGGCATGATTTTGGGGGAGTTAAGCGTGGTGTATGGAGAATGAGAAGGATGTATCCGGAAGTGAAGAGAGAGAAAAGTAGAAAAAGAGGAAGATTTTGTAATCAATTTAAATGGTAGGAAATTTTAGAGATTATGCTATCTTAAGTTGTGTATATTTGTAAGTTTCCAAAACCAAAATTGGATGTGAACCAAACTAATGAAAGTTATCCTCCACATGAATTTGGTGGATTTTCACGATAACAAATATTTTAACTTTTTTTTTCATATTCAGTAAACATAAAATACAATTTTAAATTAGAAATGGTTATAACTTCTACATATGCAGTAACTTATATTTTTCTACAGATATTGGTTATCTTTTTACTGAACTTTTAATGCAATAAAAAATGGAAATTGATTATATCTTTTTTAAAAGAGAATAATTGTTCAAAAACATTCCAACACAAAATAGGCATTACAAATCTATCCGGCTCAAAAGTGGCCGAAAATAGAATAAAAGACTAATCCTAATCCTATTTTGTAGGGTTTCCTAATCCGCCCCTCAGCCTTTTCAATCTCCACCTCTCCTTGTCTCCGCCGCTAAGGATTTTTCTTGTGTTCACTCCCAATTTGAGTTTCCGTCTCTTGGCATTGTGGATGTCCAACTATCTCATCATCAAGTGGTGTGTTATCTCATGCTCAGCATGTAGAAGTAACTTTTTTATCCTTACGTCTTTCCTTGTATTGTTTATCCTTTCTCTCCTTATTTTCTGTTTCAGGTGTGTATCTCGATGGAGGTTCCTGATCTCAGGTAAAGTTCGATAGAGGGTTTGAACCTTGCATTTCAGCTTCGAGATTATGTGCAAGTATGGTTTTACCCTCTTTCCCATTATAGCTCCTCCCTTCTCTCTATGACTGACCCTACCATGTTTTTTAGCTTAAGCGGCAATGACGATAAGAAAGATGCTTCTAGACCTCTTATTCTCAAATCCTCATCTAGATGCATGTTCGATGTTGCAGATTCGGTTCCACAACCCTCACTTTTTGCTGGTGTCCATTTTTGTCTAATGACATAGCCTAGGCTCAGGGGCGGCTGGCAAGGCTTGTAAAAAAGTCTTTGGCCTTAGGCCCCCAATTTTAGGGGGCCTCATTTTTTAGTTAATTAGGTAGGATTAAATTAAAAATAAAATAAAATTAGAACTAAGACAATAAATGCAAAGGCCCCATTTTTTAGTTAATTAGGAAAGATTAAATTTTAAAAATAAATAAATTGTTAGAGCTAGTCAATAGTGTAAACGGCTAAATGAAGTGATAGTCATAGATATGACTATCACTTTTTAACTTTCCAATAAAAAAGTTGTGTACTTTTTTTTAATGTACAAGT
>JAJOOO010022146.1:0-20331 GCA_029582685.1 Solanum piurae
TGATCGACTTCAAGGGTAGTTGGGATGATCACCTTCCTCTTATTGAGTTCGCCTACAACAATAGTTACCATTCCAGCATTCAGATGGCCCCTTATGAGACATTGTATGGGCGTAGATGTAGATCTCCAGTTGGTTGGTTTGAAGTAGGTGAAGCAACCTTGATAGGACCAGATTCAGTCCTTGATGCTATGGAGAAAGTACAACTCATTAGAGATAGACTTAAGACTGCCCAGAGTCGCCATAAGTCTTATGTAGATGTGAGAAGAAGGGAACTAGAGTTTCAAGTTGATGATTGGGTTTTCCTGAAAGTGTCACCTATGGAGGGGGTGATGAGATTTGGCAAGAAAGGGAAGCTCAATCCCAGATATGTAGGCCCTTACTGGATCCTGAAAAGGATTGGTAAAGTGGCTTATGAGTTAGAGTTGACAGCAGATTTAGCAGCAGTGCATCCAGTCTTTCACATTTCACTTTTGAAGAAGTGTGTGGGTGATTCAGCATCCGTAGTGCCATTAGAGACTGTGGCTATAAAAGATAGCCTTTCTTATGAGGATATACCAGTTGAGATTCTTGATCGTCAAGTTAGAAGGTTGAGAAACAAAGAAGTCGCTTCAGTCAAGGTTTGGTGGAGGAGTCAGTCCGTAGAGGGAGCTACGTGGGAAGCAAAGGCGGCCATGAAAGCCAAGTATCCTCACCTCTTTCCTTTCAATTCCACTCCAGCTTGAGGTAATAGTTTCTCTTTAGTTTTTCAGTCATTTATGTGTAGATTCAGTCTTAGAATCACATTCTTTCAGTTTGTACTTGCATTTTCAGCATATATGCATGTTCTTGGTACTCAGTTCAATCAGAAATTCAGTTCTTAGTGTTTAGTGATAGGGATTGTTTCCCTTTCCCTCTATTTCAGCTAGTTTAGTCTTCATTCGAGGATGAATGTTCTCAAGGGGGAGATAATGTAACACCCCGTATCTTAGATAGACCAAAATGCAGATTTTTAGAAGTTGCAGGTGCAACCTATGGTCGCCATCTACAGACCGTAGGCTGACCTACAACCCGTGATGTGGGTCCATGGTTCACCACTGCAGCCCCTCCCAAAAACCCAACTCAGAAAATTGACTAAATCTCGACCCACGAACAGACCTACGGTCCGTAGGTCAGACCACGGTCTGTGGTCAGTGTCCATGGATCAAGACTCCTTTACCCAGCTTCTGACACGAACTACGGTTGACTAGTACGGACCATCATTCGATACACGGTCCATAGGTTTGACCGTAGATGAGGGTCAGCAGCCAGTTAGAGGAAAATTATTGATTGAGTCAACTTCAAATGGTCATAACTCTTAGGACAAAATGAATTAGGTGTCCCATAACCTACGATATGATAGATAATTGAATCATCTTTCTAATGCCACCGAGTTTGCTCAAATCCGATCTCTAAGTAAAAAGTTATGCTTATTTTAGTGAAGCCTTGTCGAGCAGACTCGACCTACGACCCCAATCTACGGATCGTAGATTGAGCTACGGCCCGTAGGTCCAATACGTAGGTCACTCCGACAGCAGTTAAGTCAGAGGTCTTTTGGTCTTTTCCTATTTCGTTGGACCCCTAAGCTACGTCGTTTAGACCCTAAATCATGAGGTTTTAGTCAGTTTAAGCCTAGAAACATAACTAGAACTTACCTAAGTCAAATCATTAGTCAAAACATAGAAATTAGAAGCAAGAGAGGAGAAAAAGGTCAAGAACCCTAGTTCAAAAACGCAGCAAGGTTCCATCAGTTCCAGCCCCAAAATCTAAATATTTCTCCGTGGAATTCATCACCAGGTATGTGGGATTTCACTTGTGGGTTCCTTTCACCCATTAGGCCCCTAGTTTTTAATCAGTTTATTGATTCCCTTATTATGACTAGACCTAGGGTTTCTTGAATGTTAGAATTATTGGGTTCTTAGCTGTTAGAATGATTCAAATTAGATTAGTATGTTAATATTCAGTTTAGTGCATGAAATATTTTAGCTATTTCAGATATACATGCCTCAGTTTACGAATGTCATATTATCAGATATAATATCGCATTCTCAGTTTGCATGTCAGTTTTGAGCTATCCAGTATATTACAGAAATTCAGTCATAATGTGTTAATCATTTTAATCTATTGGGAGTAGCATAATACCGAGTTGGACTAGGGTTCAGCGTACCAAAATAGTCCTAGAACTATAAGCCACATAGGTTGTAAGTCCCTTCTATGGGCATCATTTTAGTGATCATGCCAACATGCCTCTATACCTTTGGCCGGGTATATTGGGTCCTCTCGATGGGGCGTATACATCGAACTCCACATTTAGCTCATGTGGTTTTATATCGGTTATTAGTAGCTCCCACAGTTCAGTCAGACTCTATTGCATTGACTATGTTATCAGTATAGTTCAGTATTCACTTTCAGTATGTCATAAATTGGTCACTGCATTCAGTTATCTCAGCATTCAGTATCTATATCATGTTCAGATTATATCATTGCTTATTTGGTTTGTTTATTTATATGTTATTTCAGTTGTATTCTATCATGCATGCTCAGTACCTTTCAAGTACTGACGCATACTCTGTGCTACATCTTCTCGTGATGTAGGTTTAGGTTCTCAGCATCCAGATCACGCTTAGATCAGTTCCCGATCTCCAGTTCAGCAAAATCAGTGGTGAGTTCTCATTCTCCGAGAAAAATAGTCATGAGTTTTTTTTAGCATTTTTAGTCCTTTAGTTTCCATTTTGCTAGACTTAGCTGGGGCTTGTCCCAGCATATCTAGTCAGTTAGAGGCTATTTTCAGACATAGATAGATTCAGCTTAGTATTGAGTTAGTATCTTCTTTGTATTAAACTCATTAGTTATCATTTATCTCAGTTATAGTCTATGGGTATTCCCCATATTTTCATTTTTATTTATGATTTAGCTTCCGCATCAGTTTATTATCTTTAGTGTGCTCATGATCATGCCAGCAGGGTTAGCTTGGGATTACTTGTGGTTCTAGGTCCTGTGTCCGTATCTCGTAGGTAGTCTCGGGGTGTGACAGAGTCTTTCGAGTTGTGTATCTTGATTTGAGTACCTTCGAGTTGAGTATCTTGAGTTGAGTACCTTCGAGTTGAGTATCTTGAGTTGAGTACCTTCGAGTTGAGTATCTTGAGTTGAACTGTGCTTCATTGAGTCGAGTACCTTATTGTTGAGTTAAGCCCCATATCACTGAGTTAAGAACCCTATTACTGAGTTGAGTATTTTTGAGTATTCCTTGAGTTGAGTAAGTTTGAGAAGAGGTAAGTATGTTTCCCTTTTTATCAAGTTTCAAGCTTATGTAATGCTTTAGAATTCCTCTTACATGCTCATACATTCCATGTACTGAGCAATTTTGCCTGCATCCTTTCATGATAAATATTCAGGTATTCAGGATCATCAACAGAAGCTTCGTTGATACCACACGGAGTTCAAGTTAGCTATGGTGAGCCTTCTTGCTTCCAGAGGATTTCATTTACTTTTCAATTATATCAGTTGTTAGGATGTCGTGGGTCTTGTCCCGACTTCCATCTTTGTCAGTTAGCGGCTTCATAGATAGATAGTAGAGTTTGAGAGTTTGTTTCATTTATCTTATTAAATGTATTAAATACTTGAGTTGCCTATTGTTGGATAGTTGAATATTCATTTTTTATTCAGAGTTATTCATTTGAGTTAAAGATTTGTAAGTTTCATGAATTTTATTCAGTTTTTAAGCTTTGTTTGCTTGAATTAATCTTCCGTTGGTAGTCAGCCAGGATGAGGGTTCTCTTGGGGACCAACAATGGTTCTCGAGTGTCGGCCACGTCCAGGGTGTAGGCTCGGGTCGTGATAGAAAAGACCAAAATACCCCTCTTAAATCCTGGTAACGTTTCTTAAATGGATAGCCCAACTTCAAACGGGCATATCTCCCTCATACGAGCTCAAAATTTAGCAAACTCAGTGGAGTTGGAAAGAGGATTCCAAGACCTTTCATTTGATATCTTGTAGCCCACCCAACTCATTATGTACTAAGAATTATGGTCGTTTGAAGTTGACCCAAAACTCATACTTAGCATATCTTGCCAATTTTTTTAGATTTGGTATTTCCAAATTTGATTCTTTCTATTTTTAGATCTTTCAAATAGCGAGGTGTTACATTTTTTCCTTTTTTTGGGATTGTTTACCTATTTTTGGGCGGATGATAATCATGGATTAAATTTAATTATTTTATATGACCAATTAATGGTTATTACTGGGCTTTTCAAATTATTTTTTTTACTTTTTCTGCCTTTTTATTCAATCAAGGTAAATAGTAAAAGATTTGTAAAAGATTTTTATCTTTCCACCTTTTCAGTTTTCTAAGCTATTGTTATTTTCTATACACTTTTATTTTCTTGAAAAATTAAAAACTTTCTCTCTTCTATGTTCTTCTTCGTTCTTCTTTGTTCTTGTTCTCTTTCCGAAGAAGTATGTATATACGAAATGATTGAGATCTGAAACATTAATTAAGATTCAAAATTTGATTAAATATAAATAAATGAAGCCTAATAGTGTCTCGACATATCAATTATAATAGTACTTCTTATGTTTCACTTTGTGTGAGGGTCAAACTATCTACTCCTCGGTGTGAATTTTATTAGGGAATCTTTAAGATTTTTTTTAGATAAAATTTATTTGTTTTAAAATTATATATGTATATATAAATACGATAAGTCACAACAATCTATAATTCAGAATAATACAAAAGTTTCTAAAAACAATATGATTAAATAAACTCATTCAACTCTCTTAGTTGGTTTGTCTATGTGACTTAAAAGATTTTCTGTCCCCCATTGTAATGATGACAGTAAAATGATACTACTAATAATAAAGAGGTAGAATGGTACAAATAGAAATGCTAATAATAACAATAATAAAAAGAGAAAGAAAGCAAAAGAGAATAGTCCTAGTAGCATGAAGGAACACATATATTGTATGCATTTGATTTTATTCGAATTCTTAAAAGTTAGTTAAGAAGCTTACAATATAATACCAAACAATGTTTAAAATGTGTAATCGTATATACGAATGATATTGAAATCGGTTAATTTCATGTAGGTTGAACAAGAAAGAGGACATGTAGCTTCAATTATTGAATGTTACAGGAAAGAATATGGAGCTTCAAAGCAAGAGACTTGCATTAAATTTCAGAAAGAGGTCACCAATGCATGGAAAGACATAGAAAAAAAATTCTTCCGTCCAACCGACGGATCAATGTTTGTCCTTGAATGAGTTCTAGATTCCGCACGTGTGATAGACACATTATATAAAGAGGAAGATGGATACACAAACGCCAAAGTCAAACTGAAAAACATGATTAACTCGATACTGACAGAATCTGTCAAAATATAAATAGGCGGAATGAGCTGAGGGACCCTTGTACTTGACTCCATTTTCCACCTAGACCCTTCTACTCACGAATTTGTCAATTGAACACTTAAAGTAATTAAAACACACTATTTTAAACCCCTTTGACCGTTGACTAAGCTTATGTGGCATTTTTTTGCTGAATCGGATCAAGAGCATGGTTACACACGTTTAAAAGCAAGTGAAGACAATTATTTAAATTTTAAAAAATATTTAAATCAAAAGAAAAATATAAAAAAGAAAAAAATAAAACTCCGTTCCCAATATGTTGTACATTTCTTCTTCTTCTTCCTCATAGTTTCTTCCAACACCCACCATCACCACACACATCTTCTTCAATTTCTTCCAATGCCCTTACACACAATTCTTCCTCTTTCTCTTCTTAGATGCTTCCTATCATTTGAGAGTTCTAATGATTGGGGAAAAATATACTTATTTAGAATTTGGTAAAAGAGAGGGGGAAAAAGTGGTTTTAAATTGTGAAATAGATGTGGATTTTAGATGGATTTTTGAAAAACATATGTTTGATTCTTTCTAAATGTAGCACAATTTTATTGAGAGCATCTTGAAAGAGTTTTTCTATAATGACCCATTTTTGGTCTCATTCTCTTCTTTCTATCATCCTCCATTTTAGTCACTTTATTTCTCACCACCATTTATAATAAAAAAATATAACAAAGATTTGCTTATCTCTAATTCCTCTTCAACGTAAATATTCACCAGGAAAGAAAAAAAATGATCGATAACATAAAATCTAAGAATCAAAATAGATGAAAAATATGGAAAGAAATCAAGAAAGAAATGATTTTGGAGATTAAAAAAAATATTATTTGTAATAAAAAATGACGTGGCAATATATATCTGATGTGGATAGTGAGATGGTATCCACATCAGCGCGATTGAGAGACACACATGATCATAGGGGTTTAAATAGTGTGTTTTAATAAATTTAAGTGTTCAGTTGACAAAGTTGCGATTAGAAGGGTCCAGGTGACAAACGAAGCCAAGCATAAGGGTCTCCAAGGTCATTTCGCCATATAAATATAATGATAAAATTGCACTATTCATCATTCAAGTATTCAAAGCAAAATAAGTCATTTAATAAATTGAAGACCTTTAATATGCTATTCATATTATATGAGCTGTTAATTCCTGGGGAATGTTTGAAATAAACAATAGTTGCTTTTAATTTATTAAGCAAAAGTGTGGTTGGTTTGTCTTTTTTCTCTCATGTTCATTTTCAAAAAATATACAACACTTGAGTTGTATTAAATCCTATTTTATTTCATTTTCAGCTTTTTTGGATGATTGTTAATTATAATCACTTTATAATGTACTGCAATCTATTGTATTTGTATTGTGTTGTATTGTTGTCATAATAAAGTTTGAATAAATTGTACCTTTGTTGCAGTTCAATAACTTTTTTATTGTTTAGTTGGATTCATGTATTGTACTGTTTAATAATTATTTAATTTACTTAAATTCCCATCGTTGTTGTAAATATTAGATTCAGTAATAGGATACAATCAAACTAAACAACAATTAGAAAAAAGTCAACTAGATGCACTGATTATGACTCGTCAATATTTTAAGTTATTAATTCATACCAATCCTAATGAAATTAATCATAAAACTAAATTCGTTCACTAACGATGATATTATTGAAGAATGAAAAAGTCTCACACTGATGGTAATGAGATGCGTTATCTCCTCATAAGGCTTGGACACTCCTATTCTTTTGAGCTAGCTTTAGGGACGTGACTTAAGCCCAAAGCCTAATTTTTCATGATATAAAAGAAGGACCTATCTCAACCAATATTGGATTCCCAAATTAAATTATCCATGCTTCAGGTGTTCAGTATTTTTTTTATTAAACTGTTTCCAATGATCATTGATATGAAAAAGTTACATCTTGGGATTTGGCATACCAATCTTAATACAACATCTTATGGTAAAGGTAAAGTTAGATAAACTCAAAAAAAAAAAAATTAACACAAAAAATGGAGGGAGTCTAAGCTAGCTATGTAATGACTCGGAAGGTCCCTTTCATAAAATTTTCAGCTTGTTTGGATGATTGTTAATTATAATCACTTTATAATGTACTGCACTCTATTGTATTTGTATTGTGTTGTATTGTTGTCATAATAAAGTTTGAATAAATTGTACCTTTGTTGTAGTTCAATAACTTTTTTATTGTTTAGTTGGATTCATGTATTGTACTGTTTAATAATTATCTAATTTACTTAAATTCCCATCGTTGTTGTAAATATTAGATTCAGTAATAGGATACAATCAAACTAAACAACAATTAGAAAAAAGTCAACTAGATGCACTGATTATGACTCGTCAATATTTTAAGTTATTAATTCATACCAATCCTAATGAAATTAATCATAAAACTAAATTCGTTCACTAACGATGATATTATTGAAGAATGAAAAAGTCTCACAATGATGGTAATGAGATGCGTTATCTCCTCATAAGGCTTGGACAGTCCTATTCTTTTGAGCTAGCTTTAGGGGTGTGACTTAAGCCCAAAGCCTAATTTTTCATGATATAAAAGAAGGACCCTATCTCAACCAATATTGGATTCCCAAATTAAATTATCCATGCTTCAGGTGTTCAGTATTTTTTTTATTAAACTGTTTCCAATGGTCATTGATATGAAAAAGTTACATCTTGGGGTTTGACATACCAATCTTAATACAACATCTTATGGTAAAGGTAAAGTTAGATAAACTCAAAAAATAAAATATTAACACAAAAAATGTAGGGAGTCTAAGCTAGCTATGTAATGACTCGGAAGGTCCGTTTTGAATTTTTTTATAATATTATCGTTTTACACCTCCAAATATTGACCCTGATTCATTTTTGATTGATTTTGAAATTGGTTTCGAGTTTTGAGTGAAAAATTATGAATTATGATAATTATGGAAGTTTGAAAGGCTAAAGTTAGTTAAAAGTGATTTTCAGTGTCTTTTGGAGTTTTGAGTCTCGGAATGAAAGTTCATTGATTTCGTCAACTCTAGAATGTTGAAATTAGTCTAGGAGGGTTGCCAGTTTCAAATTCAGAGTATTTTCGTGGATTTGAAGTCTTAAGTTAGAAATTGTTGAGATTTTAGCCTTTGGATTGACTTTGGTCAACATTCAAAATTCAGATGCTCGGTCAAATTTCTGACAGTTCCATTGGATTCGAAGAATGATTTTAGGTCTAAGAGAGGTCTTGGTTGAAATTCAGAGGTTCCGAGCTTTATTTGGTCTTTTTAGGCGTTATGGTCGTTTATTGTGACTTTACGGGTGTTGGGTCAAAGAGACCTAGAATTTGTGCTTTGATGGTTCCATTGAGTCTGAAAATAAATTTTAGTCTAGTTGCAAATTTGGTTTGTGTTGAAGGGATTCCAAACGAATCCCGAGGGTCATTTCGAAAATATTTTATGCCTTATCTGATTGTTGGTTTGTTGTTTCTAGTGCAGTGTTAATTATTTTTTGCAATCGCGTGGATGACTTTCACGATCGTGAAGCTATAAGGTTCTGGTTATCGCGATCGAGTGGAGGTTTGCCGCGATTGCGATGGTCAAACTTAATGAGTTGAACCATTTAACTCATCACGATCACGAAACTTTGGTCATCGCGATTAAAATTTTATACCCAGGTAGAATATTTTTTAAAATTAGGGTTCCAACTCCATTTCATCATTTTTGAGTTTTGCAAGCTTTGATGTGGTGATTTGAACAAGGTTTTTGAGAAGAAATGGTTAGGTAATGATTTCAAACATGAAGTCTTCATTTACCCGTTATTGATGAATTTAAGTGTTCAAATTAGCATTTTTGGAATGATAATTTGAAATTTCTTCAATCAACTCCACAAATTGAATATCTTATGTAATTAATATAATGCTCCATAAAGAACCCAAAAACTTGATAAAATGATGATTTTGAGCTAAATTCTTATCCGTTTTCGAAATGGTTTTCACCAATAGTTTCCAAATGACTTGGATACTGTATTGAGTAATGATTTTCGGGTTCAAACCTCATTTTTGGAATTGGGTTTTGAGTTGATTTGACCTAATTTTCAAAGTATATGATATGAGTGTTGTTATTTTCGTAATCTTATTGTGATTACTTGTTGGATTAGATTGTGTGGGCTTGGATATTGTTCGAAAAGGAAAAGATCGTGTTTCGAATTGATTTTTGATTGAATTAAGGTAAATGAATTTCTAAACGTTGTAAAACTTGTGGAATCTTGTATTTCCTTTCATTGTGTGTGTTGAGGAGTAATGAGAATGAGGTGATGAATGCAATTACTCCATTTGATTGATCTTAGTGAATGACAAAGGGGAATAAATGAAAAAGGCAACATGTTGATAGTTGTGTTTTGTGATTGCCTTGATGATGATCCTAATTTGTTGGTTGATAAAATGATTTGATTGCATCATAGTAGACTTGAATTGCTTGAGTTTATTGTCTCTTCTTTTTGGTGTGAAATTGTTCATTTCCATTAATTTATGTACACTATGATGAGACATGTGGTGATTATGCCGATAAAAAATAGTTTCGACAAGTGACTTATACAAAGCTGATGGGAAATGGTTCCGGCGAGTGATATTGTGTTGATGGGAAATAATTTTGGTGAGAGATATTATGCCGATGGGAAATATTTTCAGCAAGTGTTTGACTATTGTGATTTGATGAACTTGCTACTTGTGATTGAACTACTCTATACTTGTAATTGATCTACTTGATACTTGTGATTGACATACTCGATACTTGTGATTGATTGACTTGAAACTTGTTGACTGATGAATTGTGACTGTTGGACTATGATTTTAAGCTTTGTGAACCATATATTGTAAATTATTAAGTTGAGTTGATTGTTATGCAGGTTGTAGTTGAGGCGGTTCAGTTGGAATGAAAGGAGTACTTGTGTTCAAGCTTAGTTTTTCCTTATTTATTGGGTAGCTTCCTGAGTACTGTGTTGTTTAGTACTCACTCCTTGCTTCTCACTTATGTAGGTTCCGAGCCTGGACCCGTGTGATCATTCTTCTTCATCTTTCTTTGAAAGCGAAGATTTTGTGAGGTAGTTGTTTGTCATCTCGATGGACCCTCTTGTTCCTTATTTTATGCTTTGTTTTATTATATTCGAGAAAGAAAGACATTGAGACTTGTATTTAATTTTTAATTTTGTTTTCATTCACATGATATTTGTACACGCGATAACCATATTTTGAAGGTGTTTCTGTAATTGGCTAAGTTTTCCCCACTTAATTCACCCGATATGACTTTACATGTAAATAAAGAATGGTTTGGGTCTTAGCTTAGAAATTTTCAGAGTGTTACATGAATACAAGTAATGCAATTTTTTTGAATACAAGTGATACAAGAACGAATGAATATTAATGCAAAAGTTTTGAATACAAGTGATACAAGAGAGATAGAATACACATGATATGTTTGATTCCCAAAAATTAATAGGCATATATGAACAACCACAATAATAACATATTTAGTGTAATTTTATAAGTAGAATTTAGGGAAAATAAATATATGTTAAATCTTTGTGGAATAGAAAGCTTATATTTGAATACTTGTAGTAAAATCATGGTCATATGTATCTTCGAACAATTTGAATATTCAGAAGCAGATGTAGGGGTGTACAAAATCGAACCAAAAATCGAACCAAACCGCAAATCGAGTCAACCCGAAAAAAAACCCGACTAGTGGTTTGGTTTGACTTGGTTTGGTTTTGATAAAAAAACCCGACTATATTTGGGTTGGTTTGGTTTTAACTAAAAAAAATCAACCCTAGACCAAACCAACCCGACATTATATATATAATTTTAAAATTTTATTTTATGCATAAAAATATTTACTTTGATATAATTTTTAAATATTCCTTATACTTTTTCATAATTTTTATGTTTTAATATATTATTTAAAGTTTGAAACTTAGAATTATGAATGGGTCAATAAAGATTATAGTCCACATATGTTGGTAATTATAATAAAGCTTACATCAAAATCAAACTAATACTAATGCAAAAAGAAAATCAATTCAACACTAAGAATGACAATAATATTGAATATTTGAACTTTAGTTTTACATTGGTTTAGACAATTAAAATACATAACCTAATTTTAATTTCCTTTAATATTTAGTCATGTAACTAATACTTATTAAACTTAATTTTAGCATGATTTAGTACTTTTAAATTATGATCATTTTCATTATGACTTGTTAATTTGCAATATTTATTTTACGCGATTTCATAATTATTATTTTTGTTGGATATTTTAGTGTCATTAATCATATCATATTGTGTTATATTTTTAAGAAACATCTTAGATAGTTGTACTTTGGTAGGACTAAAGAAATATTTGAAGTACAAGTAAATTATATGTTTGTATGAATACTTTACCGAAAAAACCTGAAACAACCCGAAAAAACGAAAAACCCGAAAAAACCCGAGGTTGAAAAACCCGAGTTTTATTGGTTTGGTTTGATTTATAAATTTAAAAATCCGACACAAATGGTTTGGTTTTATATTTGAAAAACCTGAACCAACTCGGCCATGTACACCCCTAAGCAGATGGATCACTTACTCTTCATCAATCCTAAAATTTACACAATAATGGTGATTAATGGGTTCAATTAATGTGAACATGCTACATTTGAGGAATCAAGTAATTAGTGCATGCATTTATAGACTTAGATATAAATTGGAGAGAGAAAAATAGAGCACGCTGCTATATTTTGAGCACCCAAAGACACCTAAAATTTGTTGACAAAATTGTATAAATTTTAGGAATCACATAGTTTTAATATGAAATTACAATCAATTTCTATTTAGTTTGTAATTACATTAATCCCTGAAAAAGTAAAACAAATTGGATACATAATATGTAGCTCGGATACATTAAAAACTAGATCAGATACATTATAAAATAAACCAGATACATAATATGTAGCTCGGATACATTAAAAAATAGCTCGGATACATTAAAAACTAGCTTGAATACATTATAAAATAATTTAGAATTAGGAGAGAAATAAGGGATTTTAGAGGTTTTTAGAAATGGAAGGGAATATTAGAAATAAGGGAAACATAAGACGTGTATTTCAGTAATTTTTCCAAAATTGAATCACGTGTTCTTATACATTATTGAAAAAAGCCTACGTAAGAAATTCTTAAACACCATTGGTAGCCATAGAGAAACTGAATTGTACACCTGTTGAGAAAAATGAATTAGTTAAGGCATCTCCAACCCCCCTCTATTTTACTCTCCAAATATAGAGTTCTCTATTTTTTCAGACAATTAACTCCAACTCAATTCTCTATGTTATTCTCTAAAAAAAAAATCTCTCTCTTCTCAATATTATATTATTATTTCTATTTCATTCTTATTTTGTATTTCATAATATAATTGTCTTTCTTTCTTTCAAATAATCACTTTATATATTTTTCATGTCATATAAAAATTTAGTTTTTCAATTTTTTTATTTAAAATTTTATTTTATTATAAATTTTTAAATAACATAAATTTCAAATAAATATGATATCATATACAAATTAGTGGACATAAATTGCAACAAAAATTGTTGTGATAAAATTATTATGTTATGTATTGTGTTGTTATCTCGTATTTAAATTATTATGTTATGTATTGTATTTTTAAATTAAAATTTTCATCTTATCATTTTAATTTTGTGCATTCATCGTAGTGACAATTAATAATAATATCAAATTATATTAAAGTGAGGAAAATAAAAAAAATTAAAATATTATTAATTCAGAATGAAAATAGTATATATTAAATAATATATATTTTAAAATATTATATTACATATAAATATAATTACGTATATTATATATTTAATTAATAGTCTTATAAGAAAAATAATGTGTTAATTATAAAATAATAGAAATAATAGTACAATAATTAAAAAGTAAAATAGGGAGTGTGAATAGTATTTCTCCAAATTGGAGAACTACTATTCACCTCTCTATAAGTGGAGAATAAAGAGTGAAATAGAGGGTGGTTGGAGAGCTCATTCTCGATTTTACTCTCCAAATATAGAGAATTGAGAGTAAAATAGAGTTAGGAGAGTTGGGTTGGAGATGGTCTTAGCTTGTACATCCATTACAAATGTATATATCCTACTCTATAAAGCTGACAATTATTAACAATTGATATTCTAACTAACCACACGTGTATATCCATATCCCTAACAACTTCTACCAAAATATCTAGCTAAGGTAATGTCCACTCTGCCCTCAGCATCTGCTTCAACTTATTCCTATTTTATCATTCCCACTTAAAAAGAGGCGGAGCTACAGACCAGTAAGAGCGGTTAGCCAAACACCCTTCGCCGAAAAATTAGACGATGTATATAGGCAAAATATTCTTTATTATTCGAGTATATATATAAATGAACACGCTTGTACACAACGAATGGTGTTGGTCCAGTGGTAAGCTTGCTCGCTTGAGTGTTTGACGTCCCGAGTTTAATTCCCTTGTAGTGCACAAATTTTTCCTTTTTAAAAAAAGGAAAGAAACAAAAATAGTTGTCTCTATCTTTCTATTTCTAGCCTTGAATTAATAGCAGAGGCATATCCAGAAGGGGGTCACCGGGTTCACGTGAACCCATGCTCCCTCCTGAAATCATATATAGTAGTGTTATATTTTTAAAAATATTTAAATATAGATATGTGAACCCACACTTGAAGTATTATATTGTGCGATTATGTTGGGTGCACCTGTCTAAGTGAGGTTAGAAATTTGAATCTTTTAGTTATCTTGTTTTATTTTCCTTTTTAAAATTGGGTAATGTCTCTCTAAGTGGTTTGGATAGGTAAAAATAACTTTGGACCTATAATTTTAAAATTTTAATTATTTTTAATGATAAGAACCTAAATGTTAAACCGGTCAAATTTATATCTTAGATCAACTTTTTTGTAATAGTGCACCCATCATCTCAAAATCCTGGATACACCTCTGATTAATAGTGTAATAGTTGCCTATATCTTTCTATTTCTAGCCTTGAATGAATAGAGTACTAAGAAATTACATCTTTCTATTTTTAGCCTTGAATTAATAGTAATAGTTGCCTCTATCTTTTTATTTCTAGCCTTGAATAGTACTAAGAAATTACATCTTTCTATTTCTAGCCTTGAATTAATAGTAGTAAGAAATTACATTTAAAGATATACTTAAAGGTTACTTTCCACTATTATTCTTTTGATTATTTCTAAATTATTTTTTAAAATGTTAAGAATCTCAATAAAAAAAGGGGATAATTTCATAAATCTGTAACTTCCCTTGTGATTTACAATATTACGTTTACTTCCCTTATTTTGATTTTCTTGTAATCATTCTTTAAATTTATTTAAAATAAATATAGATAAAATAGAATATGACTAAATTACCTTGAACTACAAAAAATTCACGAAAAAAGTCCTAGCAGTTATTTTTTTGGTTTCCCATCCGGTGTCCAGTACCCACATTGGAGCCCGACTAAATCCGAATTCGCTCTGGGAAGTCCCACATTGGGGGGTAAAGCGCTCCCTAACAAAGGTGACTATGTACCCAAGGAGGCTCGAACCCGAGACCTCTTGATTAAGGATGAATGAATAATTACCACTCCACCACAACCCTTGTTGGTCCCAGCAAATCATTTGATATGAACCAAAGGTAGTGTATTCAACTAGCACCTAAAATTGTTTTTCCTTATTATTCTCCATTAGTTTTGATTTATACCATTGATAGTTTTAAATTTGAAAAAAAAAAATCTCCAACAAGAAATCAAAATAGGGGCTCGTTTTCATAATTTTTTTATACAATGTTATGTTCAAATATTCTTTACATGTAATGGTATATATATGTGTGACGATACTTTGTGAAAACTGTAGGTCTTTGAATTTTATTTTTTATTTTTCATAAAAAAGTTAGTACAAAGAATATATTACATGGTGATTAGAGTTCCTCCTTTTAATTACCAAGATTAAATAGTAATGAAGTATTAAGTTTATGTGATGGCTTAGACCTTCTGTAACACCCCAAAATTTTTTTGAGCTAAGACTCGAACCGTTCTTCGTAGTGAGTGAGATTTTTGCAAGGAATTTAAAATTTCTTGAGTATTAAAGTCACTAGATATAGCACCTTGAGTTCCAAAAAGAATCGAATTGGAAATAGCAAAATCTGAAATTTTGCAAGTTAAGCTAAGTATGAGTTTTGGGTCGACTTCAAACGACCATAACTCCTAGATAAGGATGATTTAGGTGTGCTACAAGATACCTTAGGAAAGGTCTTTGAATTATCTTTCCAACGCCACTGAGTTTTCTCAATTCCGAGCTCTGAGTAAAAAGTTATGACAGATTTACTAACGTCGCGCAAACCTGGCAGCAGCTCCGCGACACGGAGCCAACACGGACCTCACTGCCTGGTGAAAGATCTTTCCGACTCCCAGCTCGTTTTAATTATTTCTTTAGGGGTATTTTAGTCCTAAAAACCCTTAGGAGGTCATCTAAATTGCCCTAAACGTGTAGAAAATCAGTTTTCTTAAATCTAAACCCTCTCATTCACTCCCAAGGTTCTACACTCAAGAAATTCAAGAAAAAAACTAAAGCAAGGGTTCTTCTTCAATGGTTTTCCTTCAATTTGCTTCAAGAGGATAATTCTTTCAGGTATGTAAGCTTCCATAATGTTGGGTTTGTTCACCCACACGCCAATCATGTTAAATTCACCTTTAAATTCGTTCTAAAAGTTGAAGCTTTGATGTTCTTGTTATGTATTCATGAATTTGCTTTCGTTCTTGAATTGGGTTGAGATTGAGGAGTTCTTGAGGTTAATGTGTCAATTTATAGAGGGGTTAGAGTTAGATTCTAGTGTACATGTGCTGGGTATCTAAATCTAAAGAGGAATTGACAAAAAGAACCGAGTTTAGGTGAATTGGGGTTAGAAAATGAAAAAGGAAAAAGTCGGGCAAATCTGGCACTTGGCTCCGTGTCACGGACCTGCCTCCCCATTTCATAAAGTTGTTTTCGCTTCGCGGAGAGGTCACAGACCTCTCTGCCTCAAAAGTTAATTCGCGACCAAATATTTTAATTCATCTCCGTGTCGCGGACTTGCTTCCAGATAGTGATTTCTTGATCGTTTTTCATGTTTAACTATCTAAAAACACTCCTAAACATCACAGGATAATTCCTATCACAAATCACAACCTTGAATTCATAAATCACATTCAAGGTGGAGTTGAGAGTCAAGTCTTGAGAGTTCTCTCAAACATTTTTTTGAAAGTCCCTTTGAGTCCTTTGAGGAGTATTCTACAACTTCTAATAACTTGTTTCAAGACTCCAGCAAGTGAGTACGAGTGAGGAGAATGTATTCATGAGTCTACTTTATCATTACAAGATCCTGCATACCATGAACCATAACTCTTGAGTTCATAATTCACATTTAAGAGAGAGTTAAGAGTAGAGTTCAAGAAAGTCTTTGAGTTCAATTGTGAATCCTTTGAGATCCACCATCGATTTGAACTAAATTTTGAGGAAGTAATTCAGAGAATGAGAAGAGTCGTATAAATAAGTTCCATATTGTTATGTAGATCATCTAGTCGAGTTGTTTCATGCACATAACTTCCGCATGAACTCCATCAGTTTAGTATCTTTGAAATGAGTAGTATCTTCAAGTTCTAAGTCTTGAGTATCGAGTTCCTAACCCTTTCGAGATTATAATCCTAATCATGGGACTATAACCTATTACCCATGAAGTCCATGAGTTGAGTTGTTTATGCCCATAATTCCGCATGAACATTATAAGTCGATCAATCTTGAGATGAGAAGTATCTTTGAGTCCTTGAGTTGAGTAGTTCATGCTCATAATTCCGCATGAACCCTCTGAGTTAAGCATTCTTGAAATTAGTAGTATCATTGAAGTTCTTGAGTTCTAAGTATTTGAGTCTATCTATGGTTATTGAAAACCTTTCATTGAGTCGTTCAAGTCCATAATTCGGTGTGAACCATATTTTTAAGAAGTCTTTTACAAATTTTTAAACTTTGTTTTAAGATTTAAGCTTTGAAGTTGAGTAAAGAGCAAGAGTAAAGTTCATTTTCTTTTAAATGATTTATGGGAACTAAGTATTCCCAAGATTAAATGTTTTCACATTTAAGATGAAAGGAAACTGAGATTTCCAAAAGAGTTTTGAGCAAGAAAGGGAACATCGATTCCAAGAGATCTTTTAAGCTAAGTTTTGAGTAATTATCTCAAACCAAATAAAGAAGTTGTTTTAAAACATATGAGCTAAGTATATTTTTGGGAGTAGTATTGAGCACCGATATGGGGATGCGAGTTCATATTAGCTCAAGTCTCTATAAACCATGTAGCCATCATGGGTATTAATGGGTCATACTTTTTAGATGATCACATAAGTTAAGCTAGTGGATCCACTAAGTTAAGCGTTCTATATGACGCTGTATCACCACTTAGGTTCATAGTGGTGGTTGTCGGTTAGAGAAACTCCCACAGCAGTAATTGCATGGTTCCTCAAGGGGCTCTGCTTAGTATGAATGGGGTTATGGTACTTCATTCATGCATTGCACAAGTAGACTTTGAGAGGGAGCATGATATGTCTTTTATGAATTTATGATTATGAGTTGACATCATGTTTTAAAAAATTTCCCTTTTCTTTATATTGCACTTGTTTTAAACTACTTTATAATGAAATGAGTTTAGTTAAGTATTCATGAGTTGAGTATCTAGAGTTGAGTATTTCAAGTCGAGTATCATATCTTTGAAGTTGAGTATCTAATCTCTAAGTTGAATATCTTATTCTTGAGTACTTCTGAGTTGAGTAAGTTTGAGTAGTTTTGAGTATTCCTTGAGTTGAGTAAGTTTGAGAAGAGGCAAGTATGTTTCCCTTTTTATCAAGTTTCAAGCTTATGTTTATGTTTTAGAATTCCCCTTACATGCTCGTACATTCCACGTACTGAGCCATTTTGCCTGCATCTTTTCATGATGCAGACACAGGTATTCGGGATCATCAACAGGAGATTCGTTGATACATTCGGGAGTTCGAGTTAGCTATGGTGTGCCTCCTTATTTCCAGAGGATTTCATTTACTTTTCAGTTTAGTCAGGATGTCGTGGGTCTTGTCCCGACTTCCATCTTTAACATTTAGAGGCTTCATAGATAGTCAGTATAGTTGAGAAGTCTGTATTATTCATTTATTTATTAAATGTTTTAAAGACTTAAGTTGCCTATTTTATGGCGAGTTGAATATATTATTTTATTCTAAGTTGTTCATTTGAGTTAAAGTTTTGAAAAGTTGAGTTTATTGAATTTTATTCAGTTTTTAGCTTTTGCATGGTTAAGTTAGCCTTCTGCTTGTAGTCAGCTAGGATGAGGGTTCTCTTAGGGACCAACAATGGTTCTTGAGTGCCGGCCACATCCAGGGTGTAGATTCGGGTCGTGACACCTTCCTCCTTGTCGGATGAATTTAATACAAGTCACTACGTATTTGATCGCTAGTGTAACACCTTGGTATTTGAAAGAGCTAGAATTTGAAAGAACTATTTTGGAAAGAGTAAATTTGGAAATTTTTGCAAGTTATGCTAAGTATGAGTTTTGGGTCACCTTCAAACGACCATAACTTTCAGTACATAATGAGTTAGGTGGCCTATAAGATATCAAATGAAAGGTCTTGGAATCCTCTTTCCAACGTCACCAAGTTTGCTAATTTTTGAGCTTGTATGAGGGAGATATGCCGGTTTGAAGTCGGGGCTGTCTAGTTAAGGAAAGCTACCCAAATTTAAGAGGGGTATTTTGGTCTTTTCCTTACCCAATTAATTTAATACAAAATTTGGTAATATCTAGGGGTCTAAACTGATTTGGTTCAGTTTTAAAAATCCTGGTTTTGAGAGAAGTTCAAGAAGAGGAGAAAAGGAGAAAAAGTCAAGCGTTCGTCAAGTTCTTGAGGATTTTCGTTAAAGATTTTGCCAGGGTTGATCCCTAAGAGGTATGTGAGTTCTCATAGTGTTGGGTTTGTTCACCCACACGCCAATCATGCTATTTTCAGTGCAAATTCATTCTTAAAGTTTAAGGATTTGAGTTCTTGAAGCGTTTTTTTGAAATTCCTTTCATAATCTTGATTGTTGGGGTTTCGATGACTTCTTGAGATAATCATATGGATTTTAAGAGTTGTTTTTTTAGTATATTCTTGTGTACTTTGGTTGGGTATTTGAATCTAAGTGATTGGGGAAGAAACCATTTGATTCTAGATAAATTAGGGTCGAAAAATAAGTACGAAGATTAGTCAAGTTTTCTGGGAAAAGGGATGGGGTGCCACGCCACTCAGTACGCCAACACTTTCCTTTTGTATTTTTGGCTCTGGGGTACCACGCCACTCAGTATGCCAGCACTTTCCTTCTGTAGTTTTGGCTCTAGGGCGCCACGCCAGTCAATACGCCAGGGCGCCAGGTCCTCTACCCTTTTCCACTTCTTTCCGTTTGAGTTCCCTCGAATTGTACCTATATTTTCTAGTTGATTGCTACACTCTAAGGTACTTCTAAACATCATGAGATCATCCATAACATGAGATCATAACCCTTGAATCATTCAAATTCAAGGAAGAGCTAAGAGTCAAGTTTATAGAGTTTCTTGGAGTCTTTTCAAAAGTCTTTTACAATTGCTTTAAACTTGTTTGAAGACTTAAGCATTGAGTTTGAGAAAGAGTAGAGCCGAGTTCATTTTCTTTAAAATGTTATATGGGAACTAAGTATTCCCAAAGATTAAGTGTTTTCACATTGAAGATGTAACACCCCGTATTCGAAACAGACCAAAAATGCAGATTTTGAGAAGTTGCAGGTGCAACTTACGGTCACCATCCACGGACCGTAGGTCAGACCACGGCCCGTGCTGGTGGTCCGTG
>JAJOOO010022147.1:0-23824 GCA_029582685.1 Solanum piurae
TTATTATTATTATGTATGTAAATAGAATTTTTAGAGGGAGATGAGAAATGGGTGTAGTGTATATGGAGCTGACCTCAAATGGTGAAAGAAAAAAGTTAAGGAAAAGGACACGCTTGTGGTAATGGTGAAAGAGCAGATTGAGGAAGAAGGGTCTCAATTCCAAGGGATCCACTGTTAAAGTTAACAGATTTTTTAATCTTTTTAGTTAGTTTTAGGGCTAAGGACTAAAATGATCATGATTTTGTATACATTAAGGACTATTTAGATAAGATGATATATATAGAGGACCAAAATAATTCAACCCTTATACATTAAGGATCATTTTGATCATTTTCTCAATAATGGCATGAATAAACCTTTTCTCAAACGAAAATAGCATAAATGAATTTTTAACGGATGACATAAATGAACATTTTCTCAAGATTCGATGGCATAATTAATCTTTTTCCCTAAATATAATTATGTGAGGGTCATTTGGTTTCGAGATAAATTATGGAGAAATTAGTAATATAAAAAAATAAAATATAGGAATATATTATTTGGACTATAATGCAAGGATTACATAATATATATATTTGCTTAATCAAATATTTTTTTTAAATGCACGCATAAAAAATAAGTATCTCTTATGATTTATAATATTGTGTTTATCTTTATAAATCACAAGAAAGATAAATATTACGAAGTGAACATGAAAAACGGTCTTTGAAATTATCCCTAAATAATATAAAAATAAGAATTTACAGGGATACAGTAAATTCACATACATTCTTAAAAATAGAAATTAATGTGTATCAAATTTTATAGCTAAAAAACGAAACTCGTCACTAATCCTATTTAGTGACTGATTATCCAAAATTATACTATACTCTAAAGCACTTTTATTATCATTGAATAGCTAATTTTAGATTTTATAGTGATATATTGTCATGACTCAGCCTATCGGGTCATGTGAGCACCTACTCTAACCGCTAGCTAGTAGAACTCTGAGTCCGAAGCCTAAAGGGCAAAAAACTTTAACAAAAATTCCAAAAGGGCAAAATCGCTACTGACGCAGCGATTTTGTTTGACGGCGTTAACATTTTTTATTTTTTTTCCAGAAAATCGCTGCCCGTGCAGCGTTTTTGTGATTTTTTTTAAAATAAAAATCACTGCCATGACAGCGATTTTTGGTTTTTTATTTTTTATTATTTTTAAAATCGTTGCTGTTGCAACGTTATTCTTTTTCTTTTTTTTAAATTTCTGCCAACAGTCAACATCAAAATGACTAAATTTTTTTTTTTTTAGAAAACGCTGCCTTGACAGCAATTTTGGTGGAAACTTTTTTATTAAAAAAAACAAAAATTAAAAATATCTCTGCCAATTGGTGGAAATCTTTTCTTAATTTTCTTTATAATAAATATCGCTGCCAACTTTTTTTTAAAAAAAATCGTATTAATTTTTTTTTAAGTTCACTGACACTTAGCGAAATTCCCTTCTAATTTTATTTTTATTTAATTGTTCAACATGTTTGAACAATTAAATAAAAATAAAATTAGAAGGGAATTTCGCTAAGTGTCAGTGAACTAAAAAAAAAATTAATACAATTTTAAAAATAAAATAAAATTGACAGCGATATTTATAAAAAAAAAATTAAGAAAAGATTTCCACCAATTGGCAGAGATTTTTTTAATAAAAAAGTTTCCACCAAAATTGGCAGCGATTTTGTTTTTAAAAGAAAAGAATTTTCACCAAAATCGCTGCCAAGGCAGTGTTTTCTAAAAAAAATTTTTTTTTAGTCATTTTGATGTTAACTAATTGGCAGAAATTTCAAGAAAAAAAAAATCACAATATTTTTTGTCCACCACAAAGCTGCCAAGGCAGGGATTTAAAAAAAAAAAAAGGAATAACGCTGCAACAACAGCGATTTTGAGAATAATAATAAAAAATAACGAAAATCGCTGTCATGGCAGCGATTTCTATAATTATTTTTTTCCGAAAAAATACTGCATGGGCAGCGATTTTCTGAATTTTTTTTAAAAAAAAATAGGACAAAATCTGTTAACGACGTCAAACAAAATCACTGCGTCAGTAGCGATTTTTCCCTTTTGATTAGAAAAAAAATTGATGTGCCCTTTTGAAACTTTTGTCAATTTTTTTTGCCCTTTAGGCTCCGGACTCGTAGAACTCTTACCCCTAATCTGGGCCATTAAATGCGGAAGTGAACGAATTAAAAACTAACACCTTGTTTATATATAGAAATAGTCTTAACTCAATTTAAAATCAAAGTTCTTTGTAAAGAAATATACTGCACCCTTCCCCGTGAATTAGTCTAAACATGTACAAGAGGTTCTAAGAATACAATTTATAAAAGAAATAAGACACAACTCCCACCAAAAGAAAAGAAGAGTAGAAGCTATTGAAGATCATCCATGCTTCGTTTAAGAGACATCACTGACCCTGCAACCAAACTATCTCAACTGACATATCAAGAGTAGAATCAGTACAAACAAAACGTACTGCTAGCCATTATTGGTCAATCCAAAACCACCACATGATATCATGTTAATAATAAAAAAACCATGAAATTTGGAGATATAATTAGGACTTCGATCCTTTCAGTCACCACTCTTACTACAAGTAGTATTACCTTGGGACTCATGCGCCCTAACTCAAGTCAATCCACCTTCTTGCACTGCCAACTCCACCATCTAAGATATTTCGCACTCCTATTACATTATAATATAATCCTTCTATCACATAAAAACTTTTGAACCACTCATTCTACCAATACCATAATTTAACTGTTCTCATTCCTAAATACAAGTCTACTGATAACTCTGTTAACTGGTCTATAACTCCCCTTCAACCTCTCATGCTAATACCCTGACCCTTGGCCAATTTAGTAGACCACCTGTAAGACTTTTACTAAACTCTCTTGATTTAAACCTTCCTTATCAATTATGTCCTAAATCATCCAGACTGACAATACAATACAAACAGGTGGATAAGCGAAACTCCTAGATAACATCCTAACTTAACAACACTCTAGTTATATGAAAATATGAACATGTCATCACAACTTAGAAAAACAGATCACATACAATTATATATAATTACCGTCAGAAACATAAACTTGACTTTCAGTCCTCACCCGGACTTAACATTCGCAAATTACATGATGAACAACATTGCAATAAACCATACTTGATTCATCACACCTTTCAAGTAACCCGACCCAACAAGGATCCTTAAGATATCATCCACCATATTTAGCATACAATTCTGATCTACTCAAGAATCACTCCAGCATTTAGATAAACATGTCCCACTCACAGACCAATATGCAACAATTACATTACGAAAAGTTAATCTGATTCACTCATAAAACCCACAAATATAATTATTAGTGTACCAACGTAGTGTCTGTTTCTATTGTTAGTGTACTGACATGATATCCGTTTTTATTGTCAGTCTACCCGTGTGGCTTCCACTTCCATTTTAGTGTACTAGCATGGCACCCGTTCCCTGAAAATATGTTGTATCTCTCTATCTAGCCTAGTCATTGCATCTCTCATACTCTGCACTTTTTCTATTAGTTTCCAAGGAATTTTCTAAGCATCATATTGTATGTTCTTAAGTACTAGGGAAACTAGTTTCAAAGTCACACCCTGCAAGTTGTGAATGGAGCTGTATTTTAGAGCTTCATATACAATCATATGTTCTATCTCCATAGTAGTAGCCTTTTCTATTTGTCCTGCTTGGCATAAATTAGGTCCTCCATATCATTTTTGATGCAAAATTCACATGAGTTGTTTTCAAGATTATCCCTATCGATGTTATATTTGATGACTTAAAAGATCAAACTATGATGAAAGACCTTAAATATTTATGAGGAAACTTTGTAAGTATATATTTTAATTTAAAATATATTTTCTTAATCTTAACCTTTTAAGATGTTATTAGTAACTTTTTTACAATCCATCTCTTAAACTGTTGTGGATCTTTAGGTAAAATTGTCAATTTTAATTTGACCTTCCTTTTTTTGAATATGCCACGCAAAAATTATTTACATTATTCTGTAAGCATATATGCATTTAAAAAATAATCAAGTATTTTTTCTAATTGAGTTATTGTATTTTTATGTTCTACTTATATCATTTTTCTTTAACATTTTTAATTTGAAAAACAAGTCTAAACTTTCAAAATCTGAGCACATTATGTTTTAAAGATCTTTTTTTTGGTCAAGGTAATGTTTTTTCCCCCTTCATATCCTCGTCACCTAGTGATTTTAGTTTTTAATTACCAAACAGAACATGAAAAAAAAATCATACGTGATACGCTTCCATTGTTCAAATCCATTTTAAAGATTTATAATAAAAAACTGTACTCGTACTTTAAAATACTCTAAAAATATTGAAAGAATTTAATTTATAAATTTATTATTAATAAAAAATGAAGCCCCAAAAATTTCGGGGTCTAAAGCCTTTATTTTATTTGCCTCACCCAAGAGCTGACTTTAGTGATCATTCAATAGTAACATGGGAACTCAAAATTGCGTGTTAGGTGGTACTTGATCACATGGCTGACAAAATAACAATATTACTACTTATATTTTATATATATATATAAATAAAAATCACAATGATGGGCTGAATTAGTCCATGACCTATCAATATATAATCAATCACATGATTATTATTATATAATAATAATACACGTTGCAACGTATTAGTGATAGTTACATTAGTTTTTCTTCTCTAAATTTTGTTTTTGTGATCATTTTGGTCAGATACTTCACACTATAAGCCAAACACTCAACTAACAAACAATATTGCTTCAAAATAAGTAGATATTAGATTTTTTTTTTTATAGTTTAAAATAAGTAAATTATTAAAGTTATTGATTTTTTTAAAAAAAATTGTGCCTCATTTTTATTTTTCTAGGTGATAATTTTAAGAAAGTTAATTGTTCATATTTATTATTTTATTTTAAATTATTTATATTTTCAAAAATTTACGAATAATTAAAAGTGAAAAATATTGTTCAATTTGTATCCTAATTTTTTTCTTTTTGAAATAAATGTGCATTTTTGCCTCACCAATTCATTTATTTTATAATGGAATTTATTATGACCGCAAAAGAGCTTGAAACCATCGACAAACATGTCTCTTTTTCAGTTGCCAATTCGTGCCATATATTTTCTTGTTTGATACGAAAGGAAAATGATTTTCGTGGAAATTAGTTTTTATTTTTGAAAATTAAGTGGGACTTTTATTTTATTTTTAGTGTTTGGAAAGTAAGTAAGAAAATATATTCAGAAGCATTTATACATTGTCTAGCAAAATGTTATTAAGGCAAATAGAGACAGAGAATGGAGGTTCGGGGGTGGTAGGGATTCAGGGGATGAAGAGACAATAAGCTTGAAATGTTATTTATGCAATTTATTTTTCATATTAGGGAAGTCAATTTTCCTCATTGTTAAGAAGTTTGTTTTCTTAGAAAAAATATTTTCCAGAAAATGTTTTCCTCTATTAAACACACAAACACTAGTGTTCACCAAAATAAGAAAATAATTATATGTTTTTATTTTTATTTTTGAATGATGATATTTGCAAGAAAAAGTGTTTCCACCAAAATAAGAAATGTTTTTGTTAAATTTATTTATATATTGCAATTGTTAAAAGTAGTAAAAGAGTACTAATACTCCATCCGTCCATTTTTATTTGTCATGTTGCGTTTTCCGAAAGTCGATCTGACTAATTTTCAAAGGTAAATTAGATTACATTAATTCGATATTTTAAACAAAAGATTTAGATATTCAAAATCTATACGAATAATACTATAAATTATAATTTTTTTCATATCAATATGATGAAAAAATACATCATAAAATGTTAGTCTAAGTTTTAATAGTTTGACTCTAAAAAAGGAAATTATGACAATTAAAAATATATGAAAATCAGATGCAGAGCCAGTATTAAGAGTTTGGGGGTTCTAATTTTTTTTCTCCTTCCTTACCATTGAGTTGCCAATTAGTTTTATTAGGTGTTCACAAGTTATTACTTAATTTTTAGTACAAATGTACGATCTATAAAAAAGCTAGTTCGTCTGAACTCCTGAAGAAAATAATATTTTTTAAAATTCATAATCAAAGTCTAAAATTTAAAAATAGAATCGCATTTAGTGAAGAGCAATACACCTCTAAAATAAGAAAAGTATTAATTCTAATTAGATAGACAAAAATTCAGCCACCAAACAAAGGAATATAAAACAAAATAAATAAATTATTTCTTTATAAATAGTCTCCGGCCTGTTGCTTCCGTACTCACTTTGATAATGTTGAAATATAATGAAAAAGTTATTTTGTGGAATTATCTTACTGTATATTACTCATTAATTAATTTCAAACTCTAAGGGAATATAATATTTTTTTATATATAGGCATGAATTAAGGTTTATGGTGGAGTAATTTTCAAACATTTTAATTGAAATTGAACACACTTCGTAATGTGCCGGTTCGAATTAAATATATTTTGTAGAATTTTACAAAATTTCAATCTCTATAACACTTTTCGAATTTCCATTTAAATAAAAAAAATTATTGTAATTTTTTTAAATATTTTAAGTTGTTAATTATTTTGATATATATAATATCTTTATGTATTTTCTAAATATATAAATTTTATTTTTAAAGAAATATAAATATTGCATGTTTGAGTTTTTTTTATCATTATTAAATTATTAAATTTTTAAAATTTCATCTTCATCATATAAATTAAGAAATAACATTTAAATTAAGAAATAACATTTATGCTCAGCTAGACCTTAGAAAGTAATCAAGTTTCTATATAACAATTTTCTTATATAAGGAGTAACAAATATTTTACTACAATAGTGATGTCTTTTATGAAATCGATCTTTATATTATATTATTGTTACTAGTAATTCACTTTATAACAATATATATAAATGATACTATTATATAAAAATTGAATAAAGGATACTATTAGGATAAGGTAATTTTCAATAATTTTAACCGAAATTCAACACACTTTATATAATACCTATTTAAATTGAACACAGAATTCTGAATAGAGTTGGCATTTAAGTAGGATCGGAGGATAACACTCTCAATAAAATTGACTTGAACTAAGATTGATAAAAAATATAGCGATTTCAATTAAAAAAATACTCTCTCCATTTCTTTTTTATATGTCATTCTTTTCAATAAATAGTTGGTCTATAATACTTGTCATTTCATAAAATCACTGCATAAATTACTATATTGTTCCTTTTTTATCCTTGTGAGTTATTAGTTTTAAAAATATATATTTAACCAATTTATAAAAAACTAAGTAAATGATTGGTGTATATTGATTAAATTAATTAATTCATATACATTAATTGAAAACTTGAGTTTCAAAATAAATAAATAAGGATTACTTAATTTTTAAATGTGGTGACATATAAATAGAAACGGAAGGATTAAAAAACTAAGCCAAGCCAAACGTCTTATTTAAGGAAGCGCAGCCCCCATTTTTGAATGGTGTATCAGAAATGGAGAATCAATAGCTCTGCTAATTTCATGGAAGCAAACAGCTGCCGCCACTAATTTTATGCCTTCATTCGTTGGTGTTGTATAAAAGTTTATCTCCTCCCGTTACCCCTTTTTCTTCATCTTCTCACCCATATACGCTTCTTTTTTTGCGTATTGGTGTGAAGACTCCAATTCTCCCAATTGAATAGAATTGAGCAAGTAAGTGGGCTGGCTTTGGAAAGTGCAGAGGAAGAAGGAGTTGTGCTTCTTCAACAAAAACAACAACAGTTTGTAATGGAAAACGACCGCTATGATACCCCTTCTCGTAAGGAGAAAAATGACGAAGAGGCCTCTGTTATCATTCCTGAAACCGCCCATCAAGTTAGCAACGGTTTGTTTCCCACTTTCCTTCATTCTAATTGATGAACCCAACAGCTATTTGGGGGTCAACGTATTATTATCAATATTCTTTGTAATTCCTCTTTTTGATAAAACAAGAACAAGAACAAAAGTCCTTTGAAAAAACTTATGCCAAAGGGAATCAACAATTTATATATGTGCAAAAAGAAATTAACTATTTTTTGGCCCTATTTACATGTATAATTTTTTCTGCCAACTTCCTTTGCCTAATGCCCGCAAATGGAACTTTCATGTTACAAACTTTCAATCAAGAGTTTAAGTTGTTTTTTTGGGTTTCATTGATGATGAGAAAGAAGTCATTTTCTTGTTTGTCTTTTTGAAAACCTGCAAAAATAGGTTGTCTCGTCTATCATTACAATTAAAAAAACTTGGTGTTTTCTGTTTCTTTAATTGTAATTTCCTTGTATTGTTGGCATGACTGCTGTTTGGCTCTTTTGTTAATTTATTTGTTTTGCGGGATGTAGATTCATGGTTTCAGGTGGGAGTTGTTCTGAGCATGGGTGTCAACAGCGCGTATGCACTAGGATATTCTGGCACAATCATGGTTCCTCTAGGTTGGATAGGTGGTGTTGTTGGTTTGGTTATGTCCACAATTGTGTCTTTGTATGCAAGTGCTCTTATGGCTAAGCTCCATGAAGTTGGGGGCAAAAGGCATATCAGATATAGAGACCTTGCTGGATTTTTGTATGGTATGAACAATGATGAAGATACAGCTGCCTCATTTTCCAGCTCTCACCATCAATAACTTGTTTTATTGCTTGATTGTTTTGTCACTTTTAATCTAAATTGAGCTTATTTTATTGCTGCAGGTCGGACAGCTTATTTGCTTATATGGGCACTACAGTATGCGAATCTCTTCTTGATAAATATTGGATATGTCATCATGAGTGGTTCAGCCCTAAAGGTTAGACATATCTTCCCTCGTGCAAACTTTGTTGTTTTCTTCGGATACTAAGATATGGTGAACTGGAAATCCTTTTACCAGATAAAGAGGAGAAGAGAAAGATGGCAAGGCATTGCCAAGTATAGATATCATTGATTGAATGATTTTTTTTTGTGTTGGCGTTTTATTGCTTCATTGCACCTTCAAATATTGAGTTCAGTAAATCTTGGGTGAAAATGATCTCTCAGGCTTTTGAGTGAATAATTCTAAAATTATTCTGATGCATCGTTTTTTTTGAGTTGATTGCCAGGCTTTCTATATGCTCTTTAGGGATGACCATATGCTAAAGCTGCCACACTTTATAGCTATAGCTGGAGTTGCATGCATCCTCTTTGCCATTGCAACACCTCATTTATCAGCACTGAGGATTTGGCTCGGGTTTTCAACACTATTCATGATACTGTATCTCACCATAGCATTTGTGTTGTCCGTTCAAGATGGTATGTGTGCTACTTCCTTAAGTGTTTGACTAGCCATCAGAGCACTGTGTGCATTGTGCCAACAGTTATATTTCACATTACTAATTAAGTAGAACATGTAATGACTTGAAATTAACACTAGAATTACATATAATGTCAGAAAATTGTGTTATAGGCTGTTTTCATAAAACTATTGAACATATAAAAAAATTGAATACTATGTGACTAATTGAAGATTACCTTCCAAGTTGCAATTGACTATACATTCATTGAGGATAAAATTTGATGATATAATTAAACCACAAAATCATGATTATCAATGTTGAAACTGTGGTATAAGTTCAAAAGCCTGCACCTATTGTCAGGATTTGTACTGAATATCACCATTTGTCAGGTAAGACAAGCCATAGTCAAGTTGCTTATTAAAATGACTTGCAGGCTTTCGGTGCTCATCATGTAATTTCATTTTTCTCTGCATTATGAAAACAAACTTCTTATAAGAAAACTAATGCATGTTTAAGGAAATCAATTTTGTTAAATTAATTCATAATCAGATAACTTTTCTTTGCTGAGCAGCATTTAGGAAATCAATTTTGTTAAATTGATTCATAATCACATAACTTTTCTTTACTGAGCAGCATTTGCTGCATAAGAAATTTCGAGATGCATCCCAATGTCGTCACCAGTTTGTCGAATTATACATGGGAAGGCAACTAGTTTATCACTTATTAGTGCAACATGGCACTTTTGCCTTTTCTGTCATTCATTTCTAAAAAGTGTTCAAAAATCTTAAGGAACAGCCGGTTGAGCTATCATGAAGGCGATATGAACTTTGCTCTCCTACCCACCAGCAGCCCCTCAAAAGTTTGAGTCTTTGCTTTGGGGTTGTGTGGGTTTTATTCTTGCTTATCAGCCATGTTTATATCTATCTTTTTTTTTTGTCTAAGGCTGCAAGTAAGCTTTCTGACGGTAGTAAAAATAATCATATTCCCTACAATTTAATAGAAAAACATAAAGAAATTTAATTATAATGAAGGAGAAGCAAGATTCTGTAATATGAGAGATTCCCTTCTAGTTTTAGATGGGATCTTTCAAATGGAAAAATATCTTTTGTAGTCTCTCACCTTTTACTCAGAGACCAGTCAAGGGGAAGAGTTTTAACTTTTCCTTCCTCTATGCTTCTCACTTATACCTTCTGATCTTTTTATTTTTTTTCCCAAAATTTTGTCATGCTCACTTAATGAATTTGAACCTTTTGATTATCTTCATTCATTTGTACTTATTATAGCATTAGGACTGTGTCAACTGTACAATTCTGGTGTGAAATTGTACTTGATAATGAATTATCTGTAATTAATCACATGCATGCCTTTGGGGTATGGAGACAGCTTTAAATTTTAAGCAGGTCCTTCGGTTTGATATTATTGAGTGACAAGGATGCCTACCATTTCTTTCGTTAGCCTGTCCTTGGTTGGTCCTTGAGAAATACTTTGAAGCAATTACTTTAGTATTGTCTTTGCTCGTCTCATAGGCACTAAGTTAACTGAATTGTCTAAGTTCCATATTGCAGGTGTTAAGGCTCCTCCTAGGGACTATCACATTCCAGGATCAGGAGACAACAAAATTTGGGCAATTATTGGTGCGATTGGAAACCTTTTCTTCGCATTTAACACTGGAATGATTCCAGAGATACAGGTTTGCAAATACGTCCACCAACTTTTCTGATGACTTCCATCCTTTGTTATGAATTTGAAGTTGTCCTCAAGTCATGTTATATGATCAGTATATCTGTTGCCTATACTCAGTAAGTAATCTGAAATTTCAACCTGTGTTTTGATACAATTTTCTTGAATTTGTGTTGCAACAGGCTACAATCAGACAACCTGTCGTTGGAAACATGGTGAAAGCGCTTAACTTTCAGTTCACGGTGGGAGTTGTGCCTATGCATGCTGTTACTTACATTGGGTATTGGGCTTACGGATCTGTTGTTTCGTCCTATTTGCTCAACAATGTTCATGGTCCAGCTTGGGTGTTGGGAGTGGCTCACTTATCTGCTTTTTTCCAAGCTATCATTACCTTGCATGTAATAATCACCTTGTGACTATATTTTTCATTTTACTGAAAAAGAAGCCCAACAGTTTACTCAGCTGATTATTCTGATCTAATCGTTGTTTCTTTGCTGCTGCTTGTAGATATTTGCAAGTCCAACATATGAGTACCTGGATACTAAATATGGAGTCAAAGGAAGTGCCTTGGCTCCACGAAATATTCTATTCAGACTGGTTGTCAGAGGTGGTTACCTTATCATGACCACTTTCCTTTCAGCTTTGCTACCTTTCCTGGGAAACTTCATGAGCCTTACTGGTGCTATCAGCACGATTCCGCTCACATTCATACTCCCAAACCACATGTACATTATCGCTAAGAAAGACAAGTTATCTAGCTTACAGAAGAGTTGGCATTGGCTAAATATTGTCGTCTTTGGATGCGTGTCAGTTGCTGCATTTGTAGCTGCGTTGAAGCTTACCGTTGTACAGACTCAAACTTATCATGTCTTTGCTGATCTGTAATTTCTTTTTTTCTGTTTGGGTTAGTTAAAAGTGTTCCAATATATATTTTTCTTTGTTAGCAACTTTTATTTGGTATTTGTTAGAACAATGCAATATTGGTTGCATTTGTTCATTGATGATGATCTGATTCAAGCTCAAACATTGAATATATTAGCGGTCAGGTTTTGTTAATTTAATGCTACCAATCAGTTTTATCATTGCTGATATCTTTGTAGCATGCTAACCCACTACTGATATTGTTCAGTTTTGGTCTAGGCTTGTATGACTTCACAATACATCACTATGTGTTAATGCTGGCACCCTACATCTCTTTTGCATTACTTTTGTATTTTGGCACTGGAGGATGCCTAGCATTCTTGTTAAGGTTTCATCTGATCCGCTCCGCCCCATTGCCATCCCTATTTATATATTATGACATTGATATCATTCATTGATTAAAACTTTTATCCAACTACAACTCTTCAAAACGACGAAAGGAATCGTATTTGTATAGACCAGTTCACTAGAGTGTCGTAATTAGGGTGGTGGGGTCAAAGTGTTTGCGGTTAATGAAAGTTTGAATCTTAATCATTCAGATTTAGCACATTAAGGCCTCATTTGTTTGCACTTAATAGATGTCTGAATCTTAATCATTCAGATTCAAACCATTAAGTGCGTTTGGTTTTTAGGTTTGAATCTGAATGATTCAGATTCAGCCCATTAAGTTCATTTGTTTCTTTTTTCAAAAAGCCTCTTAATGGACCTGAAAAGGTCTGAACGGATCAGATCTGCATGAGAATCTTAACACCATTCAGACTTATTTAATAAGTTACAAAATAATATTGTATCGCCTCTCTCGGTCTTTGTGTGACTTTTGCTCTAACTACAAACTTTCTTCCTCTCTTTTCTCAATCAAACACCAGTTTTTTCCTCTTGAACTGGTAAGTTTTCATAATCTTTACAAGTATTTTTTATATATTAATAATTTTCTTAGGGTGTATTGATGTTTGTCAAGAACACTTGTTGCAATAATATTTTTAGTGTATTGATGTTCATCAAGGTTTTTGAGTGAAAAAATACTATTCATAATTAAAAATAATAACTATGTATACATATTTGAGGTCTCTTATTAGAATTTTGTCTTAGGCCAATAATTTTATTGAGACTCATTGATATATTATTGTTGTTGAACTAGTTGGTGACAAAAATAATGGAGCTCCTAATAATTCGGTTTCAGCTGGAAAAAACAAAGTTTTGGGGAAGAATTTTTTTTTTATTCGTTTGAATTGGAAATTGATGAGAAAATGATTACTGCTCTGGAGTTATTGATTAAAAAAATAGTGCACCTACATTTGAAAAATATATGAAAAAATTAGATGGACTTGGATGGAAAGAGCTATTATACAGTACATGTGTTAGTATATTTTGTGAAAGTGTCCGCTACAAAAAAACATGAATGGCGTTAGAGGTTCACAAGTTAGAGAATTTGATTAAGGTTATTGGAAAAAAGATAAGAATTCTTTAGTTTTTCTAATTAGCCAAAATATATGTTAAGCGTTGATTATGTGATAGCTTATTTATTATTTTTTGACTAATATCTGTCATACTTATTGAACTTTTTGATATAATATTGTGCCTATAAAATATTTTTTATTCGTGATTTTTTTTATGTTATGCTTGATGATTATGATATTTTTTTTAATCAATAAGTACTATTTTTTGTTGAAATGAATTTTTATAACATTTTATTAATATAATGTTTGATTTCATATGCACATTCAGGTATTGAAAACAAACAATAATGATTCAATGTTCAGATTTGAAGACCGCATCTTAATATTCAGATGTGTATTCAGATCTAGACATCTAGCTCTTAATGCAAATCTTAATATTCAGACGTGTATTCAGATTCAGAGGTCTTAATCTTAATGAAAACAAATGAGGCCTAAGTATGTTTGATTTTTAGGTTTGAATCTTAATCATTCAGATTCAGCCCATTAAGTGTGTTTGATTTTTAGGTTTGAATCTTAATCATTCAGATTCTGCCCATTAAGTTCATTTAATAAATTCTCTCCTTCCTTGTTTATCTTCTGGACAAAGTTTCAAGTTTCTTCCTCTTCCTTTCCAACCAAAATATCTTTTTTTTTCTTTTGAATAAGGAAGTTTTCATAATCTTTTACAAGTATTTATCTAATAGTTTCTATAGATACAACATTCTTGGGTGAATTGATATTTATGAAGAACTCTTCTTGTCACAATTCATTTGTTGTCAAAAGTTCTTTGGAACAAGTTATCATCGTTTCTTGAGAAAAAAATATTTGAGAAAACGAATAAATCATTTTTTCCTGGGATGGGTTATAATCTTATTCTTGAAATAGTTTTTTGGAAGAAGTTACCTTTTAGGTTTGGACTATAACTTTTATTGACATAGTGCTTAATTCCTAATTATTATTATTTTGATTTTTTTTTATGCAGATTCAAATATTGAAAAAAAACAATCTTAATGACTTAGTGTTCAGATCTAAACTCTACATCTTAATAAATATGTATTCAAATTCTAACCTTAATCTTAATTCACATCTTAATATTCATATGTGTATTCAGATTCAAATGTCTTAATCTTAATGAAACCAGTGAGACCTAAATTGATAAATCAAATTAAATTGAGAAAAAAATTGACTAGTGATGTGATTTGACTTAATTTGGTATCAATTTTATTATTATTATCATAATTTGTTTAGTTTGATTATGAACTAAAACAATTAAATCAAAACCAAACCATACTAAGGTTATATTTATACAAAATTTATAAATATTTTATTATTTGCAATATTTATTATATAGTAATTTGTAAGCATGTGTTGAACTTTTTTGTAATTCATGTTTCTTGATATGGTATTTCAAGTTTGAACTTACATTTTATGGTACAATCAAGGGAACTTTCACAAATAGCCACTATTAATAAACTTAACTATGCTCCATATCTATAGTTTGCATATTTACGGGTTGTAGCTATAGTTTAAACTGCCTCATTTGTATAATTTGCGGATTTATATAATTTGCAGGTTTGTATAATTCACGGGTACATTTGTATAACTCAATTATTTTTGTATAAACTCGAAATAACGAATTTATACAATTACAAACATCAGAAGTGCAAATAGTTATATAAATTATATTATACAAATTCTGAATTATACAAAAGTTATACAAATTCCGAATTATACAAATGCGCGAATTATATAAAACTAAAAAGCTGAGCTGTGTAATTATTGCTAAAAGTAAGCTGCGAATTGTAATTAAGGTAAACTATAGCTATATTAAGTAATTAACTAATATATATTTGCTTATACGCGTAATTTTCCCTACAATCAATATTTATAGAGTTATAGCCCATGAACATCTAGTAACTCAAATAAAGCCAAATCAAATCATGTTCATTTTTATTCTCTCTCATCAATAGCACTTGTTTTTATAAGTTTCTATTATCTTTATTGTTGGTGATGTTATATTTTAGCATAGTGACATGACATATTTCACTTTCTTTTTTTTAGGGAAGGGTTGTATAATTATTGTAGCTTAATAGAATAAAAAAAATTGTACATGTTTTATGTTGTAGGGACCTTACCAAAAATGTTTTAAAAAAAATCGAACCAAGTTGAAAAACCTTGAAAAATCGTGATAGCTTGACTCTTGTTAATTTTTTGATTTATTGATATAAAAAATTCGACATAGTTAGTTTGGTTTGATAAATAAAAAATTAAATCAAACCGACTTATGTACTTTTTTAAAAGGGAAACTGCTTTAATATGCCATCGAACTTTCAGAAAAAACTCATTTATGCTATCCATTAAAAGTTTGGCTCATCTATGTCATTGCTGTTAGAGAAAAGGTTCATTCATGTCATTTTTTTTAACTCCAATTTTGCAAAACCATTTTTAAATCCCAAACAATTTTTAACACTTTTCAATTGAAGTTTTTGGATCAAATGTACTCTTTTTGCTTCTTCTTTAAGAACACCAAGAACACATGAAAAACATAAACAACACCCAAATTTTCAACATCTTCAATTCTTCACGAAATCATCTCTAATTTCGGCTACATCAATAAATTTTTTTTAAAAAAAATCATAATTCTAAAATCATTTGTAGAGTTTAAAAAATTCATCCATATTAAAAAATAATATTCCAAAAGAATGAAAATTAGTCCCAAAATTTCAAATTTTTTCTTTGATTCGTGTTTTTGTAGTTATTTTTGACATTATATCTTTGTTCCCTAGTATTTCTTTTGAGTCTATGTTCAAAATTTCAAATGATTTGAAGCTGTGGAGAAAATTCTAAATGTTAAAAGTTTTGAAACTCTGAAGAAATTTCAATTGAGTCTTGTTGAGTTAGGTTGAATTCGAGCTCAAAAGATATTGAGTTTTGGTATCTAGCTCGGAGGGAAACAACTTTTGAAATTTGAGGTGATTTCCTGAAGAATTGAAAAAGTTTGAAATTTGGGAATTGTTAATGTTCTTTATGTGTTTTTGAGGTTTTTAAGGAAGAAGAAGCAAAAGGAGTACATTTGATCCAAAAACTCCAATTAAAAAGTGTTAAAAACTATTTGGGATGTAAAAAATGGTTTTGCAAAATCGGAGTAAAAAATGGCATGGATGAGCTTTTTTTCTTTAACAACAATGGCATAGATGAGCCAAACTTTTAACGGATGACATAGATGAGCCTTTTCTGTAAGTTCGATGACATATTTGAGTCTTTTCCCATTTTTTAAAAATAAATTGTGATTTAGGGACCATTTTTTAAGGGGAACTAACATAAACCTCACTAGTTTAGAAGCTAATTACTGAGATGCACTTTAGTTTGCATTATTACATATATTACCAGATTTTTAGTTGTCTAGATACGTTTAGATACATGTATCTGGAGATAAATGAGGTCAAAATTAAGTGTAATTTGTTCTAGATACATTGTATCCAAGTGGATTCACATGTATCTGAGATACATAACAAATCTCTCTTGCCTTCATAGCCTCTCCCCCATCTCGTTTGCCACTAGGGGCGGACCAAGAGTTGTCAAAAAGGACCAGCCCAGCCCCACCAGGCCCAAGCCTCTCGGGCTAAGGAATTTGATGGGCTAGGGCTGGCTGACCCTTCATTCGAGAGGGTCTAAAATTGGCCAACCCATCCCGACCCTAAAAGGGTCGCAGGCTGGGGCGGGCTAGCTTTTTTTTTTCAAACTTAAAATTCTATAACATCAAGAAAATGAAAATATTTTCAAATCAAATATGATAAAAAATGATGTTGTTTCAATAATTCTAGCAAAAAATAATAATTTTTTAGAGGGAAAATTGTATGAAATAGCAAACAATTAATTCAAATTAAATGTTATAGCCATAGTTTATTTTATTTGCAATTCGCAGCAAACATCTCATTTTTTGCCATCTGGTTCGGTATACAATTAGCCATTTTCGGTATACAAATGTATAAAATGCATTTGTGTTTGTATAAAGCGATAGAAAAGTGTATATACAAATACAAATACATATATTTTCGTCATATACATTTATAATTATACAAATACAAATCTTATTATACAAATTACAATATATAAGTGAATTTATACAAAACAGAACAATTTGTATAAAATTGGATTTATCTAGTGAATTATACAAATCAAAAGCTCCATAGCAAACATAAAATTTGCTATGGAGCGCAATTATGCAAACTATAGCTATAACATACAAATATGATTTTTATGTTTGCTATATGTGAAAGTTGCTCTTTTTTAAACGAATAAATAAATAAAGGAAATTTAAAAAAAATAAACTTGTAAATTAAAGAACAATTATGCCTAACAACTTTAGTTATTTTAATTCAAATTAAATATAGGAGAAACTATATAATTATACAAACATTTCAACCATATTTACTAATTCTCTCTATTATTTGAAATAATTACAGTTTATCTTACAAATTAATAATTTCATACAAGATTTAAAGTCAGATACACCTAGATGCATGTTTTTTCTACCAGATACAATTAGAAAGAGAGATGAGCGAGATTTGTCTATGTATTCTACATACATGTATCTAGGATACAAAATACACGAGGGAGATAAAAGAGTGGCAGTGAGATAGTGGAGGTGAGCGAGCGAGATTTGTCTAGGTATCCTGAAAACATGTGAATCCAATTGGATATAGTGTATCTAGAACAAATTACACGAAACTTTGAGCCCATGTATACTGAGATACATGTATCTAGACGCATTCAAGTCACAAAAGATTTGTAGTATTGCAACATAACGTGTATTTAAGTAATTAGCTCCTAAACTAGTGAGATTTATGTAAGTTAACCTTAATTAAATAGTTTTGGCCCATGGGCCGACCTTGGCTCGACCCCGATCAAGCCTCAACGGTCAAAGAATTATAAGCCCCAGTTTTAAATGGGCTTAAAAAATCTTATCTCAACCCACCCCACTAACAGGTTGGGTTGGGCTGGCCCCATGGGCTAAACCCATTTTGACTGCTCTAGGCAGACCCATGTACAATATAACGAGTGCTCGAGCACCCATTAACCCCAATGTTAATTCATATATTTATACAAAAAAACTTCTAACATGGTTATATTAAAGCATTAACACCTAGTGATTGAGAAGCTTGCTGGGTGTTTTGGTTGGATAATTGATTTTAAGGCTCTTCTTTTGAGATGATCGTGAGTTCGAAACCTAGTAACTATAAATTTTTTTGGCTAATATTATCTTTCTCAAGTCTTTATTTTTCAAATAGAACAAAGCATAAAAGAAGTACTAGAGGGCCCGCCAAAATGACAAGCATACTGGGCTCAAAACCTACACAATCTACATAGAAATCAACCCAACCTAACATTTCTACAATACACAACTCACAAGGCTTAATAATCACAGTCCAATAGCCACAATTCAACAAGTATAAAGTATCGATCTCAATGTTGAGTAGATCAATTACACACAATAAGTGCATCAGTCACAGTTAACAAGTAAGTCAAACATAAGCATCAAAATGCATCAAATCACAATAATCAATCTCTTGTTGGAACAATTTTCCATCGACTTTATATCAAATCACTAGTCGGAATCATTTCTCATCAGCTTTATACCATTTCACTAGCCAGAACTATTCTCATCGGCTTTATATCATTTCACCAGCCAAAACTATTTTCCATCGGATTTATATCATTTCTCTAGCCAGAACCATTTCCCATCAGCTTTATATCATTTCTCTAGCTGAAATCATTTCCCATCGACTTTATATCACTAGCCAGAATCATTTCTCATCGACTTTATATCACATATCTCACCACAGTGTACAACAATCAATGCACATAAGCAAGTTCAAACCATAAGGAGGAGACAACAATTCAAACAATTCAAGTCCACAATCATGCTATCAAAGTATTTCATCAATCAATCTATAAGGGTCATAACAAGGTAATTCACAAGAATTATGATCAACACGTATCCTTTTCATTTCAAGATATTTTTATTCATTAAGATTTATCAAGTGAAAAAATTAACCCTTCACCTCATTCTCATTACTCTCAACACACACAATAAAGGGAATAACCGAAATCTACTCGAATACAAGGTCTAGGAGATCATTTATCTTAACTCAACCAACTAGTCACTCCAAGACTTGATTCTTCTCCATCCGACCAAAGTCCAAAACCACACAATCTATATCAATCAAGGATTCAATTATATTTCAACTAGTATGCTTCCATTAAGTATTTTACATACAGTTTGAGTAGAGTGTTTTGAGATTAAATGGTTTAATTATATTTAAAAGCTTAATTTTGCTTGAGTTAGTCTTCTGCTAAGTAGTCAGGCATGCCAAGAGTTCACTTGGGGATCAACAATAGTTCTTAAGTGTCGACCATGTCCAGGGTGTAGGCTCGGGGTGTGATAAGCTCTCTTTAGCTTCTTGTTAGAATTCCGGTCTGATTTATGAATTATGAGGACCCTTATTTATAGTTGTGGAATAGAAGAGTTGTGATAAAAACATGCTTTCCTTTGGCCAATCAAATATAAGTGACATGACATTGAACTTTAGCAAAAGTGGGCATGATTCTATTGACTTCTTTATTTGACTTGGCATGCCACATCATTTGACACGTGGCATCAAACTGGGCCTCTAGGTTGATATGACATTGGACTTAGCAAATTAAGCTCATTTATTGTAGCCCCAATCCATTAATCTGGACTTTAATTAAATTGATATTTATTAGACTTAAATAATCAACCCAATATTAAGGGAAAATTACGCGACTAAGCAAACATATACTTCTTAATTATTTAACATAGCTATAGTTAGAAAATATTATTGATCACCACTAACATTTAATACTATTTACGTGGGGCCACACTTTTGGTTTTGTATATCTAAAATACATTACCATATTTTTTATTTCCCCCGATTATACAAAGTAAACTTTCTTTCTCTTCATAATCTTTTTATTGATTTTTCTTCTCAATTCACTCAACCACAATCATATTTCAAATTTCAAAAAAATTTGTGTTTCCCTCTCAAATCATCCACCACCATCCAATATAGTTGTTGTTCTTCTTCTTCTTGATTCACACCCAACGAGAAACACGAACCACCATCAAGACACCAACCCATAAACCACCAGTCACTACAACAAACCAAACCACCACCACCACCACCACAAACTTCCGTCCCTACCACCTTTGTTCCTCTCCTTCGTCATTGTTAACCACCAATCATCCCTTTTCTAGTGAAATCCATCACAAAACAGTGAGATTTAATTCGTATAAACCTAGATGAAGCAACTCTGGTAGACTTGATTTTCGACGAACAATAATAACACCGTCTCTGATGAGTTGGCTCCATCAAAACCCCAACACTGAATGAACTCGAGTTAAAAACATCTGTACGAGAAGACGATGAATCTGGGTCAATGGTACAAGATCATAGTGAAGATATTGAGGTATTTTATACCATTTATTTTGTATATTTTTGTGATTTATATCACTATTAATACATTTCACATTATGTTGAATAAGATTCTATGGCTTTTAGTATATCAATGTTTATTGCAATTTTTATACTTTTTAGACCTTATTGCCTTGTATATTTTCAACAATTATATACAATTACTTCTTTGTATTTATATTATCAGCAATTATACGTTCCAACTATTATATGTATAATGTCGATATTATTAAGGTATTTGTATAATTTATTTTGTATATTTTTTGTGATTTGTATTTCTATCAATGCATTTCACAATATGTTGTATACAATTCTATGGATTTAGCATAACAATGTTATTGAGGTTTTCTTACCTTTTTAGTCCATTATTTTCATATTTGTATATTATCAACAATTATATACAATCACTTTTTAGTATTTGTATATTATTAGCATGTATACATTCCAACTATTTATATATATTTATTTATTCAGTCAACTTTTGATATGTTTATTTAAGAAGTTAAATTTATCTTTCTTTGCTTGGTAAAAGTCATATTTGGTAAGAAATTCTAATCAGATACAATAATCATGATTTGTGGGATTTTTTTTTGGAACCCCAGGATAATCCGCAGCCGCTACAACCTCTGCCCTTTGAGTGAGCACTCTGTGGTGAAATCTTTGTGCGCACTGGGTAAACCCCCCACTGTGTAATAGCCTGTAAACCACACAGGGGATGTAAACCGCACTAAGCGAACCCTATGCGACAGGCTCGACTCAGAAGGCATGGAGGGGGATCGATTTCGGGTCATCCTTGTGGATAACCACCCTCCAAACCAACTGAGTCACCCCGAAGGACATTTTTCTTTTTAATAACATATAATTTTCGCTTCATTAATTAAGTTAAGAGTCAAATTTGTATTACAAAAAATTCAAGTAAAATATACAATAGCTACGCTACTTAATCAAGCAAACTGTAGCTAAGAAGACTGATTATGTTTCAACTCTTAGCTATTTATGAAATTTTGGCTTATATTAATTTATAATATTCATTTGGATTAATATGACCATGAATTTAATATAATTCAAATCATTTTATAAATTTATTTTTAATACATTTTAAATGATTAAAAATGTCAGGTATCATAATTTTGATTTATTCGTATGGAATGTTGAATTTAATCATTCATCATATATTTATGACACCATTATTTTTGCCTCAACAAGAAAATTTCTTTTAAGATAACCATGAATACTTTGAAAGAAGGAAAGAGAGTCGGATATACTCCTCAACTTTGCTATTTAGAGCTGATATAAAATGACTCATAGACACCTCTAATGTTATACAAATGACTCACATATACCCTTTTTTTCTCTAACAGAAGTGAAAATATTAATTTTAATTTAAGTTTTTAAATTATTATTTTAAAAATATATATATATAATCCATATGGGGTATATTTGATCCTCCTCACACGTATTTTTTTTGTACTTTTTGTTTCAATGACTAATTTAAATTTATTATATTGATGGTCAAATTTTATTTATGTTTCATTAATTTTCTTGTAAAATTTATTATAGATGCCCCAATTTATTTATTTTTACAAATACAAAAAATGAATTACAATATAGCCGAAAAAATTAGTTATAATTTTTTTTCTTTACACTAAAAAATGAAAGAAAATAAAAGAATAAGAAACTCAAAAAATGATAATAAAAAAAGTCAAAAAATAATTTATGTATGAAAATGATTAAAATATACCTTGAACTTTGCTAGAAGGATCATATATATCCCCACATGAAATTTTTAAAAATTAAAAGTCAAAAAAAGAAGTTTAAAACTAATTTTTTCACTTCCGTTAGATAAATGGTGTATGTGAGCTCCTTTGGTAGCGCTAGGGGTATATGTGAGCCATTTGTATAACAGTAACGGTATATATATATGAGTCATTTATAAAACGGTAAGGATACATATGCGTCATTTTTATAACAAATGTATCCATTCTAAATAACAAAATTAAGGAGTATATCAGACTCTTTTCCCCGAAAAAATATGAGTAAGTGTCGGGACAACCAATAAATATTGGGAAAAGTTCCTTCTATATGTATAGAAATGCTTTGGTAATGTATGCTCAAGAAGTCTAATTTTGACATAGATACATTTCCCTTAAAGTACCTTGGTGTCTCAAATTTTATTTATGTTCAACTAATTTTCTTGAAACATTATGCTTGCTGATTTTTCTATTGATTTATTCATAAACAAATTGAGTGGAAGTGGAATAATTTTATTTATATGTAAAATTGTCATATCAGGTGAATCCTAATAATAAGTGGTTGGATCGATTTTTATCAAAAGGTGCTTGGGAGGTGACAAGGAACAATAAGGAGAAGTCTTGGTACTTCATTAAAATGTGGCTGAAAAGATTACCTTTTAAAATCTCATTCTGATTAATGTGGAAAATTTCAAATGAAAAAAGTTTTATCTTTTCCAAACGTTTGCATCAATCTTTTTTCTTTTTTTTCCGATGATAATGTATGTTTGCAACAGTGCCGGCTCAATGCTTATAAAAATTAGGCATATGCCTTAGGCCCCAATTTTATGGGCCTCTAATTTTTATCACAATAAATTATGTGTTAATTATTTTTATAGAAAAAATTAATTATCTAAAACAAATGTATTTTTCTTTAAAAGAAGAAATCAAGAAAAATATTATTTTGTCTTCTTACATTCTCTTCACTAACTCTCGCGTTGTAATTTTCTAGACCTCTTTTATACTATATGTAAGTTAGAGCTCTATTAAAAATATGAATCAATAGTAAAAATCATGTTTTGGATAAAATGAATTACAAGCCTGTTTAAATTGACTTATTTCATGTGTTTTTAAACAAAACAAAAAAGGTTTATAAACAGTTTTGTCAACTTCTTACTTATAGAATAATGTTAACAATTTATATAATAATTGCCTCAGCTAAAAGATTTTAGGCCTTTAATTAAAATTTCGCTTT
>JAJOOO010022148.1:0-27982 GCA_029582685.1 Solanum piurae
TAGGTTCAAAATGTACTATAAAATACAATAATTAACAACTTAATATATTAAAGAGACATATAAAAAATGGTTAATATTTGAAATTCTGTGTGTGCCACATAAATTACAACAAACAGAGTAATAAATATTATTTTCAAAATTATGTAAAAAAAAGGTACTACAAATCACAATAGCTAACAATTTAAAATATATTTAAAATCATCTAAAATTTTCAATAACTTCTCAAATTTCATAATATAACATAAATTAAAATAAAAAAATATATATATTGGGCCCCGTGCTGGCACGGGGTCCCATATCTAGTAACAAATATAAAAATCATATTTATATGTTATAGCTATAGTTTGCATAATTGCGCTCCATAGCAAATTTTATGTTTGCTATGAAGCTTTTGATTTGTATAATTCGCTAGATACATCAAATTTTATATAAATTGTTCAGTTTTGTATAAATTCATTTATACATTGTATTTGTATATACACTTTTCTCTCACTTTATACAAACACAAACGCATTTTATATATTTGTATACCGAATGAGTAATTGTATACCGAACCAGATGGCAAAAATAGGGATGTTTGCTGCGAATTACAAATAAAATAAAATATGACTATAACATTTAATTTGAATTAATAGTTTGCTATTTCATACTATTTTTACTAGTTTAAACAAAAGTATAAAAAATCGACTATTGGTGCACTTAACCCCCCAACCCCTAACCCCCTAAACTTTATGGGCTTATATTTTTGTTGCTCTAATCCACTAGGTCCACAGTCCAGCCCACTAGGAAAATTTGGGCTTTTGGCCCATAATCATTAATGGGCCTGTTCAAATCCAGTTAAAAATAGATACCCATTTACATTCTCTTCTTCGTCTATTGAGAATATATATTGAGCGCATATAGGGTTTTTTATTGGATTTGAAAAGTGAAAATTCTGAATAATCGAATCTTAAAATTGTGAATATCAATCAATGGGGAGGAGAAAAGAGCGTAAACTTGCAGCAAAAGGTGCCGCCGGTCGGAGAGTTAAGCTCGATCTCTTCGCGGAACCCTCTGGTAATTCACTTTTCTCTCTCTTTTCATGTACATATTGTTTCAGATGCAAATTACTGAATATTCGTTCTGAATTTGTTAATTTTTAAATAATAAACTTGGTGAGCTTATGCGAAGTATAGTAGGTTTCGAATCCGGGTGAAGAATGTTATGTAGATTGATAGCTAGAGTAAAATAAGAGTGGTTTTGATGGATGTATAATAGAGAAGTTTTTGTGTAGTTCTTATAGTTAAGCTTATCCATTTAGACTGTCGTGTGATTGATATAGAGGTGGCTCACCAAGTTTATTTTGGTAATAAACTTTTTGAGCTATGCAGTTACCAAAAAAACTAGTCTTTGGGAACATGCCTTGCACTTTTGTCCCTTGTCATTATATAGAACTTCTATATATTTAAAAGTTAGAGTTATTAAATAGGAAAGTCTGAAATTAAACAACAATAACAACAAAATACCTGTGTAATCCCAGCGCCCAAGGCCTAATTCGAGTGGCAAAAGGTGGAGGATTTGTGGCTTAGGTCGCAGGTTCAATCCCCACACCATGCAAAGGGGAGCCCGGTATTTAAGTGGAGAAGGGTAGAGGGGCGGGCCCATTATCCAACGAGTTTAGAAGGCTGTGATTGGTCCAAAGGGCGGGTCACAGACGGATTTCTCGGTTATAAAAAAAATACCCGTGTAATCCCACAATTGGGGGCTGAGGAGGGTAATACTTTGCTCCGTCTTGGGAGGTTAAGAGGTTGTTTTCAGTAAATCCAAGTGTTCCGAAGTGGTGAAATTAGCAATACTAATTTTACGATTTACATTCATTAGATTAAATTCGTAATAGCGGGACGGTGTATTTTCCATCGAGCAAGAAATATGTGATGCTAATTAAGATAATATAGCCTCTAATGGTATGAATATGTCAGCGTCTTCTTGCTTTAAAATTATAAATGTATGTAAATGCCTTTAACGAAATTTGCAAAGACATTTTTGCAAAACGTACAAACAAAGCACAATAAATGTATATTTATCTTATCCCTAAGCATCCAAAAGTAGGAAAGGTTTTTGGAACATTTTTAAATTAGAATAAATAGAAATAAGATTACCATAAAACCTGGCTTGTACTCTGTAATTAAATATTCCTCTTTATGCAGTCAAGCCCTCACAATTTGCTGAAACTTCAAGTTTTTAATCCCATGGTATCCAAAATGCAAATAAGCTAACAATAAAAGTAATTAATACATTAAACGTAAAATGAGATTGAAGTTTGATCACTGTAACAAAAAAATATGTATATCCATTCACTAAATTTACGGTAATACCTCTAAATTTTATTATCCAGATGGATTGACAACAAAATAGTTAATTATGATATAACAAAAGGATCATCCACTTGGCCTTAGCCTTGGTGATAATGTTAGAACTCTAAACTTTGTAGAAAGTACAAAGCACATATAATAATATATGAATACGGCCTTTTGAATTTTCATTGCCTCACGCTTAGATGATGACAATTCATTATCAATCAGTTTAGAATGTTTACAAAGTGATAATATATGACATTTGACCAACCCGACCCATAAGCACCCCTAATGAGAGGAGACGTTATTGAAGGCAATTTTAAGAATGGACGAAAAAAAAGGAGATTCTAAGTTGTTTTCAGCCCTTTGTTTTCTCATTGTATATAGCTTAAAACGACTTTTTATGACTTATCCTCAATAATACCAATAAATAAATAATTTGTGTATCCTTTAAGATTACAAGAATTAATGTCCTCCACATATTTCTATATTTTTTTGGACTTTTCATGTTCATATACATTGTTTATATGAAAAGACGTTCACTAACTTGATAAAGTAATTAATACTTCTTTCAAGATGGCAAGAAGCAATGCTCTGACTTTAATTTCCATGTTCATATACATTATATACATAAAAAGATGTTCAGTAACTTAATAAATTCATTATAATGTATATTTACATTTTTGTACAAATTATTGTAGAAATAATGGTTCATCAATTTTTGATGAACATTTTGGTTTTTCAACTTTGGATTTTGGGAGTTTCCCATTTAGAGTATGACGATGATGATAAACTTGGTGAGCTTAGTCGGTTTTGAATCCAAATGAAGAATAGTTACGTGGATTAATATCCAGCAAAAAAAATTAGAGTAATTTTGATGAATGCATAGTCATTTGCTTTAATATTATTTATTTGAATATCTTATTTACCATCAGATTAAGTATATCCAATCACTAGGATTACTAACTAACAAAGATTTTGAAGGGAACATGAGTTTTGTATAATTCATACAATTTACCTCATGCATTCAGATCGATGCATAGTTGATTGATATTATTTTCTCTAATAAAGAGAATGATGTTAGCTAATGAGCTTGAAGTTTTTAGCTTTTTCTGATTGTACTACTTGTTTTGTTTTCCTGATCTGGCAAAACTTTTTTTCTGTCATTTTTCCTTTTTAGAGATGTTGATGGATGAGTTTTGTGAACGTTGAATAAACCACAATCATGAAATATTTTTTTCTCCTTATTTTCACTTTCTGAGCCCTTTTTAAAAGCTGGTGTAAGTTTTTCATTGACGTTGGCATTGCACAGTGTTTTGGGAAGCGAAAAGTGGAAAAAAGCGACGAGGGCTCGCTTCACAGAAGCAAGAAGTGTGAAGCGAAGTGCACACTTTTTTCAAATAAAGCGGCATTTAGTATAAAAGAAATAAATATTAAATATGTGTAGATAAATAATCAAGAACTGAATAGAAGTAACAGATTAAAAAGCAATAATCAGCATAAATCATAACACATAGAGAGAGAAAATAGCAGCAGCCAGCAAAACAAAAAAAATAAAAATAGAGCATACACATTACAGACAGAGCAACAGAGCAGTAACTTAGAACCTCACATCAGAAGAAAAAAGAACAGAGTAACACTACTTGAGTAGCATTACAAACAGAAAATTGAAGGGAAAAAAACCCTAGTTACCAGAAAGAGAAGAAGAGAAACATATGCAGCACTGCAGAGAAACAGAAAGAGAAGAAGAGAAGAGAACTAACCTGTTGCAGCAGTTGCAACAGTCAACCAAGGAGGGAAGATAATTGGAAAGATGTGTGCAAGTATAGTTACAGACATTAAAAAAAAACAACCTAATTAGCGCTTATCTCATTTAAGTGGGCTTTTTCTCGCTTTTATAAAAAGCGCGCTTCTCGCTTTTGGGACAGAAGCACACGCTTTTTCATTATCGCCTCGCTTCAAGGCATTAAAGTGCAACCCTGTCGCCTTGCTTCGCTTCTCCCTTAAAGCGGGCGCTTCAGCGTTTTAACAACACTGATATTGCATGAGCTTGACCAGCAACTTTTTAAGCCTTCTTTGACTGTGATTGAGACTTGAGAGTCTGCCTTTTCTAGTCGCTATTGCAGTTGTCTCTCTGTTAGTTAGTTACTTGTATTTGAACCTAGCTGGTTTAGACTTGATTACTTGTCGAAGATCATTATGGGAATATTTTTTAAATGGTAAGGTATTAAGATATTTAATAAAGCCAACACTAAGAGAGCACTGAGGTTACAACCCATAAATTCACAAAATAAAATAAAAAAAGGAAAAAGTAACCCTGTGTGTCTATTTGTATCCACTTAAGCTTATCCCATATGATAATTGTCTCATGTGTCAAGTTGCATGTCTGCAGGGCTGTCATGATGATGTACTTCCTTTTTTTTTTGTTCTTTGTGCTTCTTACACGATATGGATAACCTTTTGAAGGAAAATTATGTGCATCTACTGTACTACCGAATGGTCACTTTGTGCTTCTTTATAAGAAACTTTTTTCTATCTATGTATGTTGACATTCAAGCAATTTCGTTTACTTTGTAGGAGATTTAGGTGGCTCCTCTGTCCAAGATGAAGTTGGAGGGGAAGAAGACTCCAAGATTCATGCCGAGCTACCTAATTCACCATCGTCTTCAGGTGGGTTCCGTCAGTTTTCTTCCAAAGGACTTGTAGAGAAGACATGATGTGACCGATAATGTTGGTGGAAATTATTGATTTACTTTGTACAAGACATCTTGTTTGTACCACAAAAGTTTATGTTTTCAGAATGTAGCCTGCTGTGGTATTGGGAACTTTCAATTGGTCATCAGTTACCGTCAGCCCCTGCCACAGTCAATTATTGAATAACGTCTTACCTATCATGCCTTTTTTGGCGGCATCAAAGGCATACCGATTACAAGAAGAGTATTTCCTCTCCTCGGTTCGTATGTTTCTGTCTTTATTTGCTTTATGACTTTCTGACAGTTGATGATGTGATACAGGTGGCCATGAACTACAATGATCCTAAGTTCAGCAGTCTTCTTTAATCTTTATTTAATGTTGTTATATTTGTTGCCCTAAATTGTATACTGGCTTTATTATAATATTTATTGGGTGTTCTTATCACTTGGCTTGAACTTCTCTGACATTTCCTATTTGGCCCTCAGGTCAAGAACCGGAGAACCCTCTTATGCTGCTTGGGCAATATAGTGACAATGAAGTGGATGAGGAGTCAGTTGAAGGACTTAAACGTGCTGCTTCAGAGGATTCTTCTCTTGATCATGAAGACAAGGTGAGCTGTAGGTAATTTATTCAGTGGGCCACATAATTTGTAGGTTGATGAGCCAATTGTTTTGGCAAAGTGGATTCTTTTGCTTGCATTCTGATTCGACAGTGATATGAAGGTGAATTATAACCTTAAATTAGAAGAAATGTTCTGTGTTGTATTTGTTTACGAACTTTCTCAGTTTGACTCCCACTTATTTACCCTATGCTTCAACTGGTTATTTTCTATCTAGGTCTTAGCTGCTCTTACTACTGTGCAACTACCACTTCTAATACATTTGTGATTGCCTTCCCTTACAAAGTTCCAATTACTGATACTATTGGAACATAATTATGCTGTTTTTTGAGATGATTTCTTTGAAAGTTTGTTGTTTTGTTATGCTAATGATTATATTCTTTTGGATTATGGACTAGGTTACTATTCTTTGTTAGACATTGCCTCCACTTGTACATTTTCTATTCAGCTTCTCCATCCTAGATGGATGGGGAAGTTACTTTCATGCAGTTGATCTAATAGTTTTGTTTTTGTGTCCGTTTTGCTTAGGGAAAGCACTCTGGCGACGAGGAAACTAATGTTAATGGGGAAATTGGTTCTACTGTTATGGAAGTTGAAGAGAAAGCTATTGACAATGGCTCTGATCTACCAAGTCCCTCAGATAGACCTGCAGAAGATAGTTCTAAAGAAAGCAATGCTTCTGTCTCAGTTGATTTATATGCACAGTTGAGTGTGTTGGATCAGATTACTGCTCCTACAACTTCTGATGCACAGGCTCTAGGGGATGCAAGTGCAGGGTGGAAGATGGTGTTGCACGAAGAGAGTAACCAGTACTATTATTGGAACATAGTAACAGGCGAGACTTCATGGGAAGTGCCTCAGATATTGGGTCATGCAGCTGAACCGAGGTTAGAAGAGAAAGTTACTGCTGAAACTGAATGCATGGGCCGCACCATCTTGGAGAACTTAGAATCCTCTGCAAAATTGGATATGGACACTAGACAGACTGGCGTCAGATACAGTGACATCAATGAATACAGGAAACCAATAGATGACGACTTACAAGATAAAAAAGGAGACAATGATGAGAACCAGAGTGGCACAATAAATGGCTCTGAACAAATTGATTCACAGTGCAATGAAATATCTTCTCCTGGTGGATCTCTTTCTTCTGGGCAATCAGATCATGCTCCTGAAGGTCATTTGAATGGGTCAGGTGAAGATTTTACAAAATGCAGCGATGCAGATTATGTTCCAGAAGATGAAACTGAGGCAGACTTTTCCTCTGACCTGGTAAAACATTGTGAACGTTTGCTAGAGCAACTGAAGACCATGAAAGGGTATGCTACTGAGGTTTTTTGTACTTCTCCATGGATCTTTATTCCCAACACTCTTCTTGTTTTTCTTGTTGCGCGTTTGAAAAGTTTCCAGTAGGATCTTTTCACCTCTCTCCTTCTTTTCCTTCCTTTGTTTGTTTTTACTGATTTATTTCCTGTTCAACAGGTCTGAATTTTACGTACAGTATGATCGAATTTCAAAATATGCATTGGAACTTGAGATTAGGCTAGCTGATATAAGGTCCTTAGCCTGTAATGGGCTTTCATTACTTCCCTTCTGGGTGCACTCCGAGAGGAAGATAAAACTGTTAGATTCAGAAATAAATCAACTTTGTGGTCTATTCTTATCTGGACAACAGAATGATGTTGAGGCTGGTCATGAATCCCACAGAGGCAGTGATAATGTAAACGATGCAAATGGAGAGAGGTCAAGCTGTCCTGCCACTGGGTATGCTGGATTTAACTTGGTTATATTTACAGTAAAGAACATGATAAGTTTTCTCTTCTTATAATGATGCTGCTTCTTGTCTGACCAACTTACACATTCTTTCAGTGATGCAAGTGAGGAAAGTGGAGCCACTGGGGTCCCTGTACATGAAGATTTAACTCCTCAAACAGTGCTTCATGCGGCTGAGGAGGTAGACATGGATGTAGATATGGAAGTTGAAGATACAGAACCTTCAAGAAGCTTAACTGTGTGTGATGCACTGCATGCCCCAAATCATGCCCCACTGGATGGACCAAGTCTGTCAGTGCAACAGACAAAATTGGAGTCCTCAATCCTGGAACAAACACTTAATGTTCCTCCTCCACCTGATGAAGACTGGATTCCTCCTCCACCTCCTGATAATGAACCTTTTCCGCCACCACCACCTGATGAACCTCTAGATCACACACATGCTGTTCCTTCAAATATGGAATCAGTTCAATCTTTTCCTTACAACTTAGCTTATCCGGGTTCAACATTTGATTACTATGGGCAAACTAATCCTGAAATTGCTAGTAGTTTATATGCATCTTCCGATGGTCAGATAGCTGTGACTCATCACCCTTTATATTATCAAATCCCAACTACATACAGTGTGGCTCCTGTGGCGATCAACCATGTCGACCCAAGTGCATACTATGGCCATCAGGATGGAGCACTGCAGCCTGTCTCTGTTATCAGTGGTACAGAGTCTTCTGGTCTTCCAGCTATACCAGTTCATGAAACTGTTGCCCCTGATGCAATTCTATCGTTAGATGTCAACAAGGGGTCACAATCTGATTTATCAGCAAAATCTGAGGCTGATGTACCTGCTGATTTGGAGAATGAAAAGACATCTTTTGATGTTCCTGCCACACAATCCTCTTTAGCTAAAGAAACCGTATCAGCAATGGAGGGTGTTGGTATGTCTTCAACATCTGTTGCCACTGGCGCTGTTGCTACTGCTTCAAATGCTCCCTCAAAAGTTCCATCAAAAGGTAAGTTGGGCAATCTAAATTTGCTTGTACTTGTTTGTGAGTTGCAATTCTTGCATTTTTAGTATGTCAGTAATATCAAGAGGGATTTTCTACTGCATCAACATGTGAAACTCTTTGTCATGCTTACTAAAGGAGCTTTTCCAATGGATATGAAGCTGTCCATTCTGATTTTGCATTCGTTTTCTCTTCAGTTTTGCGTAAAAAACGGACTGTCGGTGTGGTGTCCACATTAAGGTCTAATAAGAAAGTGTCGAGCTTGGTTGACAAGGTAACTGCCTTCACTTGGTGCTTCCCTTCCCAGGTCCTTGAAGAGTGGTTACAACATTTGCTATAGTTTCTCTTAAATGATTCTCATAATGCTTATTCATTTCATTAGTGGAAAGCTGCCAAAGAGGAGCTGCATGCGGAGGAAGAAGAAGAACGTGAAAGTGCTCTTGAGAAGTTGGAGAAGAAACGACAACGAGAAATAGAGGTCTGCTAATGCTATATGCAGTAGATTAAACAGCCTCTGGTATATCTAGTCTTTTTTTTTTTAATTGTATGCTGACCTTTGTTTTGTTTGTAGGAATGGCGTGCTCAGCAAATTGCAAGTGGGGAGGCCAAAGATAATGCTAATTTCCAGCCACTTGGCGGCGATTGGTACCACTTTTGATCATTTTGTTTCACTGCATTACATCTGTATGTTATCTGTTTTCTTGATAAAATATCTATATGTTATATCTATTAGGAACTGTCCTTGAAATAGTGGACTTGTCTTAGATCCTCCTCCTCCCTTGCCTTACTGATCTTAGGGGAGTTGGGGTATTCTTTCTTTTTTGAAACAAAAAACTTTCCCTTGCTGTGTTAATTTTTTCAGCATGTATATATTGCTTGAATCATATGGATGCACGCATAAAGAACTGAGGCTAACTCATGCAATTGTGCAAGCAGTGTCGTATTCATTGAACATAGTAAATCATAGTTCCTCACATTTGTCTTGACTGTATTGATGATATGCAGGCGAGAGCGTGTGAAACGAAAAAGAGTAGAAAAGATGAGGGAAGCTGAAAAGCAACTATCTGAAGAAAATGAGCAGCCTGATCTGGATGTCATTTCAAGAGGTCTTCCATCTGGATGGCAGGTATCCTTCGGGCTCAGGTGTTTTCTGTTTCTTGCATGGAAGATGAAATTTTGTTGTGTATGATGCATGATCCAAAAGCCAAATTATCTTTGCTTTCCTGAGAAGGTGAGACTGATTGTGAGCTATTAAAATGAATATCTTCCTAATTTCAGATTATGAGTTTGTCAGAAAGCAAAATCGAATCACGAAAGAAAACGTCAGTGGACTTTGTTGAGGGGTTTAACTCATGAATCACCTCCTTATGATATCAAAAACAACCTTTTAAGTTGGAAACAAAACTAATAGAAAATTTGACTTGTGCTTGTAGCTTAAATTTGTATGGATGTCTGTCGATCAATTTTCCTTGTTTTTCTGTTTGTTGCTTAGATTCCAATTAGCCATCAGCTTGGTAAGTGCAGAATTCAGGGTAGATTTCTGAAGCATTCAACAATGCTCCATTCTTCCATGGATACGCCACAGTTTGGTGGAACACTAACATTTTCATTTTGATTTTGCTTTTGCTTGTTAGTATCTTAGTTACACCACGTGAATACAATCCAGATTAGAGGTTATTGGTCTCGATATTCTACTTGTGCTTTACTAGTCTGTCAATTAAGCTTTGTATGCTGATGATTGTGTGCCCCTGTGACTTCCACTCTCCGATTTAGTATCCTGTCCTACAGTCTATAACCTAACGATATCGGCTGACAGGAGTAGGGGACCACAAGTTTCTATAATTTGGATGATGCTGCATGTCATAAACTTGGCACATTTTCTGCCATTGCCGTGTTATAATGGTGCTCTTTTTTCCAGGCTTATTGGGATGATTCCACGAAGCAGGTCTATTATGGAAATGCTGTGACATCAGAAACGTCCTGGAATAGACCGACTAACTGACGAAGATCAATAGGAGTTCCTGCTTTACATACTTATTGTAACACCAGTGGTTCTAATATTATTAGCAGTTACTATCTTGTATATATGTAAGGTTGTAGTGATGTGATCCAGTAGTAGCTGTTTTTGAACTCGATTTGATTTCTTAATTAGTTCTAAATCTTAATGAGTTCCAAAGTTTTGTTAGGGACGAGCTTTATCGTTCCCCAATTCTTGAAATCATGTGCCTGCCCCGCAGTGATTATTGGTTTATTGAAGTCATTTTACTGGGCTGATCTTGAGTCAAGCTTGAGTTACTGTGTTCAGAGTACCAAATTCCTTGTTAAGTTGAGTTTGGTAGTTGACCAATGCAAAAGGAAAATTCAAGCTTGAGTTGTTCTCTTAACAAATCAATTTACACAAACACACACACACACACACTATATATATATATGGTAACTATTTGCATATTATGTGAAATGCACATAAATATTGGAAGTAGAAGTGCAGGGCATTAAGCCGTTTCCTATACAATTAAATCTAAGGATTTACTTGCTTCAAGAGGAAGTTTGTGATCAGATTAAGGCCTTCATCAAGACTATCTTCATGTTGGTTTAACACTAATTAGTAGTAACTATTTATTTTTGAAAATTTGTGGTCTCAAAAGAATTATAAATATATATATGTGACTATAAAGTATCTCATTAAGACTTGAGATAGAAAGCTGGAAATCTAAATTTTACTGACAAAAAAGGATGAATGTTTCACAAATTGAAACGGAGGGAGCAGTAAATAACAAGAGACACAATGTGTAGGCCAATTTTGAAAAATAAACACATGTGAAATAGGCAAATAGAACAAAGTTGAAAATCGATGAAATACAGACATGTTTTATTTATTGGAAGAAGCACAAATAATTATCACTAAAGTTGTGCCGCCATGGAGTTACCTATGGTAGGGAGCGGGTTATCATCCAAGTGGAACTTTCTGGTGCTAATTCAGATAGTCAGGCATGAGCCAAAAACAGTGGCATGTCTAGCTCGTTAGTTCCGAGTTCAACTGAATGCAATATTTTCAACACAAAACATCTACAAATACAGATAATAATTAATAACCATATCAAAAGCATGATTCCAGTATAAAGAAACCACATTAAAATGCACTTGGAACAGTGCAATCAATCAAGTTTTGAATCCCCAAACTATATGATATTTCCCTAATAATCCAGTAGGAAAAACCACACCATTCTTCTTGATGAAGTCATGTCTCCAAGAAAATGTCTAGGTTATATAAAGAAACGAAATGGAATGTATCTATTAAAGATAGAGGTGTCTCCGACACTTCCAATTCCTGAGTCCGCCTCTGGGCACAGATATGGAATAGTCGGTCCCCAAGCAGATACTGAACACCGGTGGAAAAAAAAACAGAAGCACAAATAATTCTAAAACATTAAATGTTGTAGTTCAATAATTTTGTCTCCTACTTCTGCCTCTTATATATCTTTGCCAAGAATGACTTGAGAACTGCTTGCATTGCTTTGCTTAATTTGGTTTCTTGATCTTCAATGGAGTTTTTCAGCTCTTCATATGTATTATTCTCATATTCCCGGTACAAATCCTACAAAATTTACAAAAGGAATACGCCAAAGTCAGTGGTGTATATAGCTTATTAGGGACAGGGGTTCAACCGAATGCGGTATTTTCAATACGGAGCATGGATATACATGTGAGAAACCCCTAACTTTTAATAAATACTATATTCTAAAATCATAATTTGAAAAGTAGGATAGGGTTACTTAAAAGGTTGACGGTATCAAGTTTAAATCCGGAGTCCACCTCTTGTCAAATACCACATTTGAGATGACATTTTACTAAGAAAAGAATACAACTTCATGACTACTTATCAAAGAGAAATGAGAGAAAGCAGCAATAGTAAAGAAAGGAAAAAAGAAAACCTCGAGTTTGAGATCCTTATAGAGCGCCTTAATTTTAGAAACACAAGCTTCATCATCTATTCCATAGTTCTCCTGCAAACAAAGTTCTTACATTTAGCATTTTGCTCATGCTAGTTGTTTGCATAGCTATGTTGCTCGGGCCCTCCAAAAATATTGCCGCGCTCATAGCTTTAGTAGGATTCAAAACACACCCAACAATACTTTTGAAGAGTTCGAGCTATATAGTTGCAGACAATGTAACCAAGGGATGACAAGTTTTTTAGGCTCACATGCAGTAACTTCTTTTGCTCCTCGTTGCAGCGTTCTAGGGCTTTCACAACCAACCAAGAGCACTTGAAATCTTTAATATCCGTGCCATTCTGATAGTAAGACAGATCGTTATAAAATCTCTACATTTTCAAGTTAAAAGAGCTACGTGATCAATTTTCAGGATTTTTAGTACCAGCTTTCTTATAAAACCTACCTTACCCAACACCTGTGGATCAGCAAAGCAGTCCAGGTAATCATCCTACAAAGGATTGAAAGCTTTCAGTCAGAATTTGTAAAGTATATCTGCAGTCTGCAGATGGGATCTTAGGTATTTCAGGAAACAAACTAAATTAGTTGGACATATCAGATAGGCTATCACGTCTCGTAAGACACATAATTGTTAGCCACATCCATAAAAACAAATACTTTTTCATTGTTTGACCATATGGCACATGAATCTTTAGCGTGTCAACAAGGTGTCTCAGAACATTCAGACTTGTTAGGGGGTGATATGCAGCTCTTTTTTAAGTACAGGAAATGACATGTGCTGAAAAAAACAAATGTTAACGATAAGAATGAATATTCTACTATATTTCTTTTCATAAGTTAATGAGTATGTCATGTACAGATAAATGACCAGTTTGGTTTCAAACGTTTTGTATTTCTGAAACAAAAACCAACTTTTTTCAGAAAACTTAACTAAGGTATGTCCCAAAACAAAGTTTTCTAGATTTTCAATAAGAGAACCAAAATCAGACCTTGTCTTCCAAACCAGCTACTTGGTTCACAAAAGAAGCAAATGCTTCGATCTATAGACGTTTAAGTACTTCATATTTGTTTATAATAACTCACACATTTTCAACTATTAATATATGCCGGTGTTTCCTTTTTGGAAACCCACTCTAAAGCGGATTACGCGAAACGACAGCTGATCTCAATTCCAATGTTAAGAAGCATGAAATTAACAACTCGTTCAGATCTAATCTAACCTTTCTTTCTGGAAATCAACATAATTCATATACATACAAAACCTAATCCAAACAAGCAAGTGTGTTTCAAAAATGTATTCCAACCATATTTATGAAACTAATTTCATCAAAACCAAGATTCTTTTAAAAAATTATATGTTATGCAAAGAATTAATTTGTGAGATGTGGAAATGTTGTCAGATAGATCTCATGGTATAGAAGATAATACATGAATAGATGCATCAGAGTTAATCATAATTCTTACCTGAACTTGGAAATATATTCCCATTTTGATGAGTATGTCCTTGGCATTAGCATGATTGTCAAGATTCTCTCCAGCCATCAGAAGTGCACATGCCACCTGACAATATTGATTAAGTAATTTGTATATACCTTAATCAAATGCACATCATCTTGAGATAATTCCCATTAATCTGTACAGAGAGTTCATTAAGAGGAACACAAAGATCTACCCAAACTAAGCACACACAATTTTTTTGAAGTTGTGGTTACAATTAAGAATCTAGAGAATAAAACAACAAAAACATTAAAATAATAAATGGGAAAAGGGCACGGTTAGCTCAGGCGGAAATCTAAATAAGAAGCTTGGTAAACTAAAAGTTGCAAATAGCTAATTTACTTCAAGTTGATTCAGAAATTTGAGATTGTTTTAGAACAATAGATTTCTTCCACAAAACGCAAATTTCAGAAAAAGAAATAGATGTGAAGATCTCCTCATAATGAATAGGGACTAACAAGCTGTTAACTCAATTAGGAAGGAATAGCATACTCACTGGGAGATAAAATGAATAATAAGCAGTTTTATACTGGACAATCCGCCTATGACTGCATGAAATCACATCATGAATTAGTTAAATAATTCAAGTAAAACTGAAAGAAGAATTTTTTTACAAGATTATCAATGAAGTCTCCTTACATAGCCAATGAGTATTTTGATAAATCTCTCCCTTGTGTGGTAATCAAATCTATCATTTGTCCAGAGGCAGTCTGGAATTCCACCTGTAAAAACATGTTGGCAAAGCCAAAGAGAAAAAAGTAAAAATGTTCAGCATTATAAAAAGTTTCATTCAGAGGCCTACTTGCGCATAAAAAGACTCACCTCATTAAACAATTCAAGAAGATCAACATAATAAGGCTTTCCTCTAAAGTGCTTCTTAAGAATAACCGCGATGTGGTTGCGAAGAAGTATGCCATCATTAACAGCAATCATGCCAACCTGCAAGAAATAATAAAACAATAGTCACTCCCAACAGTTCAAAGAGAAAAACAGTAGTCTCTTAGCATGCACACACACCTCGGGTAATCTGAACCAGCATGGTAGACCTCGGCGTTTAGAAGAGCCATCCATTATATCATCATGAACAAGGAAGTATCCTTGAAGCTGTAGCATACATTCCCACAAACCATACACTCAGAAGAAATTAAAAACTAACAATGCTTTTTGGGGGTTATAATAAGGCTCAGGTGTAGCTTGAAGAGTGCTAATGTTGCATACCCATTCAATGCACCAGCCAAGGGAGGATATTTGAATTATTTCCTCACTGGTTAGTTGTTTCCCTTCTTTCAACAAACTGTAGCTATCAATAGCAGAGAGCCCGCGGTTCAGCTTTCCTGTACAGAGAGTGTATAAAGTACTTGGAAAAAAACCTTTTAGCTATGAAAAATTATGAAAGCAGAAGAAACTTTTAGAATAAGTAGAACTAGAACTTCATTCCAACCTCCAAGTAGATTGTGGTCCAACATCTGAAAAAATCATGAGATGTATAAATTAGTTTGAAGTTGAAGTTCTATTTGGAGATGTAATTTGGATTTTTAAGTTGTATGATTTTCTCATTAACAAGAAAACCACACAAGTTGTGAAAACAAAACCACACAAGTTGAGAAAACTACAAAAGAAAAATTCAATTATTATACAAAGTCTTGCCAAATGAGCAAACCATAGTTCATAAACAACATATCTAAATATTCTATGACGCCGCATTGATAAATTGCATATCTCCATGTCAAACTTTCACATACAAAGCAATTATTTAACACAATCTTTTCACATGGTACGAACAATCTTTTCACAGCGAGCATCAGTCTATTTTGTAAAATTTAAAATTATAGGTATTGAAATCATATCCCAAATCGGACATTCAAACACCTGCTAAATAATCAAAATGGGGAAAAGCAGAAGAAATTAAAAATTACCTTTGCTACCCAATCACAAGCGCCATTAGTTAAATTCATATCCAAGTCTTTTAAAATGTCGGCTTTAAGTTTTACATAAACCCCCATGAACTCTGCCCTAAGACCACTCATTTTTCAACGTTGTTTTCGTTTGTTTCTGAGAAGGAGGAGAATTTTTAGGTTTTTGGCATACAATGCTTTTTATTTCTTATATAGGAAACAAATAGTGGTGTATTTGGTTGAAAAGTGGCAAAGGGCACTTTTAGTTCATCAGTTGTTGCTGATGAATTAGAGGGTGTTTGGATTGACTTAAAAATTGGTCAAACCTACTTTTAAGTAAGTTTTTGACTACTGAGAGTAATTGTCAAATATAAAAATAACTTAAAATAAGTTAGGAAGTGTTTGGCAAGGTTAAGAATAACTTAAAATAAGTTTAAAATGACTTAAAATAAATTAAAACCAAAAGTAGGTTTCCCCTACTTTTTATTTTTTTGACTTAAAAGTCATTTAAGTTTGACTTTTTATTTTTGACTTAACAGCTACATTTTTTAAGCCCATCCAAACGGGCTCTTAGTATTGTTGTTGAATAAAATCAAACAAGTAGGTCAATTATGTATCACTTGCCATAGTAGTTCATTATGGAAAAAATAGATTATTTTAAAGTTAGCCACCAATCCACTAATTTTCTGGAAATATAATAAATAATACAGTGAATTCTTGTAGGGCTTACCTACTTCTTCTTTCTTAATGTCGGTGGTGTTTGGATCGGATTGCGTGCATTATGACTATTTTACTAGATACACGTCATGTTCCATCAGCATAAGTAGAGAATATTGTTACTAATTTGATGATGATGGGGTTGCACTAGGGATCAACTCTTAGTCCGTTCCTATTTGCAATGGTGATTGGATGTATTGACACATTATATTCAAGGAGAGATGCTATGGTGTATGTTATTTGTTTGGCTGTCTGTCAACTGATCTTCGTTGTTTGTCTGTTTGTTGCTTAAATTCCAATTAGCCATCAGCCTGGTAAGTGGAGAAATCAGGGAATATGCTGCATCTCAAAGACTTAGCACATTTTCTGCCATTCCTGTGTTGCTTAATGATGCTCTTTTTTCCAGGCTTATTGGGGTGACTCCACGAAGCAGGTCTATTATGGAAATGCTGTGACATCAGAAATGTCCTGGAACAGGCTAACTGACTGACAAAGATCAATAGGAGTTCCTACTTAACAATATTCATTGTAACACTAGTGGTCCAATATTATTGGCAATTACTATCTTGTATATATGTAGGGGTATAGTGATGTGATGCAGTGGTAGCTGTTTTTGAACTCAATTTGATTTCTTAATGAGTTTTAAAGTTTTGTTAGTATGATATTAAGGTGGAGAAGGGTAAGGGGTGAGCTTTATCATTCCCCGAGTTTTGAAACCATGTGTCTGCCCCTCTGGGGTTTATCATTATTGAAGTAGCTTTAGTTCGTCCCGGAAATTGAGTATAAATGACAATTTTCAATCCAAACTAATAATTTTGTATGTGCGTCTACATAACAATTCCCACTGCTACATCTCTACTATATAATGATTATGATCCAAAAACAGAGTGAATAGCGAGCCAGCTATCAACAATTATTGATTGGATGGACTAGAGTGTACTGAATTCCTTACTAAGTTGAGCTTGGTTGTTGACAAATACAAGGGAATGTTCAGGCTTGGGTTGTTCTCTTAACAAATCAATTTGAATATATATCCAAATTGGTAACCCTTGGCATATTTATTAAAATGAGCATAAATATTGAACATACTTGTGCAGAGCATTAAGCCATTTGGCATAGCATAAAATCTGAGGATTTACTTGCTTCTAAAATAAGTTTATGATTAGATTAATACTTTTGCTACGACAATTGTAGGTGTTTTAAAGTTGGATACACTAATTAGCAATTGTTTATTTTTTAAACTTGTGGTCTAAAGTAAACTATAAATATATGCGACTATAAATCATCTCATTAAGAATAAGATAGAAAGCTTAATATTAAAACTTTAGTAAGTATAGAAAGGTATCAATTTTTTGGAACTGACTAAAACGGAAAGAATGTCATACAAATTGGAACGGAGGGAGCAGTAGATAATAAGAGACACATTATGTAGCTTCCAATTTTGAAAAATAAACACATGCGAAATAGGCCAATAGAACAAAGTAGAAAATCCATGAAATACAGACATGTTTTATTCATTGGAAGAAGCACAAATAACTATCACTAAAGTTGTGCACACTATGGAGTTACCTATGGCAGGGAGCGGGTTATCACCAAAGTGGAACTTTCTGGTGCTAATTCAGATAGTCGGGCTCCAAGCAGGTACCAAACACCCCTTGAAATGAAAGAAGCACAAATAATTCTAAACATTAAATACAGAAATTCAATAATTCTATCTCTTACTTCTGCCTCTTATAAATCTTTGCCAAGGTTGACTTTAGAATTGCTTGCAATGCTTTGCTTGGCTGAGCTTCAATAGAGTTGATCAGCTTTGCATATGTCTTCTTCTCATATTCCAGGTACACATCCTACATATTCCCAAAAAGAACAGGCAAAAAACAGTGGCGTATCTAGCTTATCACATTCGAGTTCAACTGAATATAATATTTTCAACACGGAACATGGATATATATATATATATATATGACAAGCCGCTAACTTTTAGCAAATACAGGGTAATAACTTATAACCACATCAAAAGCATGATTTCAGTATAAAGAAACCACATCAAAATGCACTTAAACAGCTCAATCAATCAAGTTTTTTGGTAAGATGTTTTTCTAATCATCAAGTACGAAAACCACACCATTCTTCTTGATGAAGTTATGAGTTGTGTGATCAACCACATTCGTATTGTTCAGCTCCAGATTGTAGAAATCCATCTTATCATCTGTAAATAGTGGTCCAGCATGCCATGTACCATGACTCAATTTTATAAACTTTGGACCTGAAATTCTGAAAGCCTGCACTTCATCAACAGCAGGAGGCACATAAAAATGCCCACAATGTGACTGCACAACAATATCAACAGCACCCTTGATATCAGTTGGATCTACAATAGATGGCTTAGCAACTCCAAGATACCAAACATTGCCACCAATAGATCCAAGACATTGAGTGACATTGGCATGATGTGTTATCCTAGAAAATTTGAGGGATCGATCTTTAAGCTGCATAATGTAAAACCTAGGAATCCCATTGCTCAAATCAAGCTGAGCATCACGAGGACCGAATTCTTCCCCATCTGGAGACGCCTCAATTACCTGACCACCAACAACAACAACATACTCAGTGAAATCCTACAAGTGTGGTCTGTAAGGGTAGAGTGTACACAAACTTTAACCCTACACCTCATGGAGGCAGAGAGGTTGTTTCGGGAGGACCCTTGGCTCGAGTACATCAAATTAAAGTAGGTGTAAAAATGAAAAACAATATTGAAAAAAACATAGCATGTATAAGGAAACACTAACAACAAAATAATGCAATAACCGAAACAAAATAAACAATAGATGATGATAGAATCTCGTGTAGGTAGAGAGACTGTTTCTGGAGGATTTTCAGCTCGAATACAGCTAATCGTAGTTATGAAAAACAAAAAATGACAGAGAAGAAAAACATAGCAAGTAACAAGGAATCAGTAACAACAAAATAGTGCAATAACCTGAACACGATAAACAATATATGATGATAGAAATCAAAAGCAATTACCTGACCAAACTCTTTAAACGTTTCTGCGGTTGCTTCTATAGGTTTCAGCTTCACGACTGACGGCGACGTCGTGCTAACGCCGGAAGATTCCATTGATACAGAAAAGGAACGGTGGATTAAGCGACGGCGAGTAGTCAATATGGGAAGGGGAAAGTAGTGAATGGATTGATGAGGAGATTGTTTGAGTGATTTCACCGGAACGGAATCGGAACTATTATCGGCGACCGGAGATCCGGCGAGTCGGCGATATGGTCTGACAGATGGCGAATATATTAATGGCTTCAATTTTAGCATCTTTGAGCATCACTCCTCCACTCGACAAATTGGATAACTTTTCAACAAGAAGTTCAAAATTGGTCTTTCTTTTCTTAAGTTGTGCGGAAGTGTAAATACTCTTTCATTTTTTTTTATAATGATAAGTAAAATTCGTAATCACTATCCTTTAGTTGCGTACAGGTGAAACTTTTGCTCCTATGCAATAGCTTTTGTATTATGAAGGGGAAACTCATAACGGCTACCATTTGATTGCGCACAAGGTGAAACTCTTGTTCATATGCAATAGCTCGCAAACTACGTAGTAAATACTCTTTTATTCTTAATAGCACAAACACGAAAAGTTTCATTTTGTAAAATTGTACCAAAGTCGTAAATACTCTTAATAGCACAAAAACGATTTCACTAGTTGATTTGATTGCACTTAATGGGCTTACCTGAGTTTGGTTATCACTTTAGCATTTTCCCCAAATTTTAATATTTCAGTAGTTACAGCCCAATTTTCTTTTATTGCTTCTTTCTGTAGTTTTCAGAGAGTTCAACACCACACTAGGTAGTAAGTAATTAACATGTCTGTTATTTGAAGGGGAAAACAAATAACATGTCTATACTAAAGATAGAGATATCTCCGACACTTTCAAATCATGAGTTCGCCTCTTAGCACAGATTTGGATTAGTCAGGCTACCGAACATACGGTAGGGAAAAAAAGCACAGATAGTTCTAAACATTAAATATTGAAGTTAAATAATTCTATCTCCTACTTCTGCCTCTTGTATATCTTTGCCAAGAATGACTTCAGAACTGCTTGCACTGCTTTGCTTGGTTGAGCTTCAATAGAGTTGATCAGTTTTTCATATGTACTCTTCTCATATTCCAGGTACACATCCTACAAAATTCCCAAAAGGAATAAGCCAAAGTCTCTGGTGTATCTAGCTTATTAGGTACAGGTTCAAACGAACGCAGTATTTTCAACACAGAACATGGATATATATATAGATAGATAGATAGATGTGTGTGTGTGTTACAAACCCCCTCCGTTTCAATTTGTTTGTCTTACTTTTGTTTTTAGTATATTTCACAAAGAATGCCTCTTTCCTTTTTTGGCAGCTCTTTGGTTTTAACTTTCTACGTGACATGTTTAAGACGACAAGATTAAAGAACATTTTGGTATATTCTACATATCTTTAGTTTAACACCACAAGATTCAAAAAATTTCTTTACTTTCTTAAACTTCGTTTCGAGTTAAAACTAGACAAACAAATTGATATGGAGGGAGTAATATATCCTAAACCCATGATTTGAAAAGTACGATAAGGTCACTTTAAAGGTTGACCCTATTGAGTTCAAATCTTGAATCCGCCTCTTGTCTGAGATGACTTTTTACTAAGAAATGAACAGAACTTCATGATTACTTAACAAAGAGAACATAGAAAGCAGCAACAGCAAATAAAGGGGTAAAATGAAACCTCAAGTTTGAGATCATTGTAGAGCGCCTTTACTTTAGCAACACAAGCAGGGTCATCTTTTCCATAGTTCTCCTGCAACGAAGTTCTTACATTTAGCATTTCCTCATACTAGTTTGTTTGCAGAGCTATGTTACTCGGACCCTCCAAAAGTTTTGCCATACTTGTGTTGGCTACTTCAAAATGTATAGCTTTAGAGGATTCGACACACACACAGCAATATTTTTGAAGAGTTCGAGCAAGAAAGTTGCAGAGAACACAACCAAGGGATGACAAGTTTTTTAGGCTCACATGTAATAACTTTTCTTGCTCATCATTGCAGTGTTCTAGGGCTTTCACTACCAACCAAGAGCACTTGAAATCCTGAATATCCGTGCCAATCTGATAGTAAGACAGATCACTATAAGATCTATACATTTTCAAGTTAAAAGAGCTATGTGATTAATCTTCAGGATTTAGATTAGTGGTAGCTTTCTTATAAAACCTACCTTACCCAATACCTCTGGATCAGCAAAGCAGTCCAAGTAATCATCCTACATAGTACCGCAAGCTTTCAGTCAGAGATTGTAACATGAAAGGATATCTGCAGATGGGATCTTAAGTATTTCGGTAAACGAACTAAATTAGTTGGACATTTCAGATAGGCTATCACGTAATCGTAAGACACATGGTTGTTAGCCACATCCATTAAAAAAACAAATATTTTTTCATTGTTTGACCAAATTGTACATGAATTTTTAGTGTGTCAATAAGGTGTCTCAGAACATTCAGACTTGTTAGGGGGTGATATGCAGCTCTTTACAGGAAGGCTCTTAGCCTATTGTACAAGTACAGGAAATGTCACGTGTAACACTTGAAAATAGCAACTTTTAACTATAAAAAACAAATGTTAATGATAAGAATGAATATAATACTATATTTCTTTTGATAAGTAAATGAGTATGTCATGTACAGATAAATGATCAGTTTGGTTTCAGATGTTTTGTGTTTCAGAAACAAAAACAAACTTTTGTTCTTTTCCGAAAACTAAACTAAGGTGTCCCAAAACAACATTTTCTAAATTTTCAATTACAGAACCAAACTCAGACCTAGTCTTCAAAACCCGTTACTTGGTTCGCAAAAGAAGCTTTTCTTTTAATAACTCACACATTTTCAACTATTACTATCTGCCGGTGTTCCCTTTTTGGCAACCCATTCTAAGGCAATTATGGCGAGACGACAGCTAACCTCCATTCCAATGTTAAGAAGCATGAAATCAAGCACTCATTCACATCTAATCTAACATCCAAAACCTAATCCAAACAACAAGTGTTTTTCAAAAGTGTATTCCAATCATATTTATGAAACTGGTTTCATTAAATAACTACATCAAAAACCAAAACCAAAACCCTCTTAAAAGATTATATGTTATGCAAAGAATTGGTTTATGAGATGTGGAAATGTTGTCACATAGATCTCATGGTATAGAAGATAGAACATGAATGGATGCATCAGGGTTAATCATAATTCTTACCTGAACTTGGAAATATATTCCCATTTCGAGGAGTATGTTCTTGACATTAACATGTTTGTCAAGATTCTCTCCTGCCATAAGAAGTGCACATGCCACCTGAAAATATTGAAGAAGTAATTTGTATATACCTTAATCAAATGCACATCAATCTTGAGGTAATTCCCATTAATCTGTACAGAGAATTCATTAAGAGGAACAGAAAGATCAACCCAAACTAAACATGCACAAAACTTTTGAAGTTGTGCTTACAATTAAGAATCTAGAGAATAAAAACAACGCACACATTAAAAGTAAATAAATGGGAAAAGGGCACGGTTGGCTCAGGCGGAAATCTAAAAATAAGAAGTTTGGTAATATGTTTTCTGAAAGTTGCAAATAGCTAATTTATTTCAAGTTGATTCAGAAATTTGAGATTGTTTTAGGACATCAGATGTCTTCCACACAACACAAATGTTCAGAAAAAGAAATAGACGTGAAGATCTCCTCATAATAGAATAGCGACTAACAAGCTGTTAACTCAATTAGGAAGGAACATCATACTCACTGGGAGATAAAATGAATAATAAGCAGTTTTATACTGGACAATCCGCCTATGACTGCATGAAATCACATCATGAATTAGTTAAATAATTCAAGTAAAACTGAAAGCAGAATTTTTTTACAAGACTCTTGATGAAGTCTCCTTACATAGGCAATGAGTATTTTGATAAATCTTTCTCTCCAAAATGTGTGGTAATCAAATCTATCATTTGTCCAGAGGCAGTCTGAAATTCCACCTGTAAAAACAAAGCCAAAGAGAAAAAAGGAAAAATGTTCAGCATTATAATAAGTTTAATTCAGCGGCCTTCTTACGCATAAAAAGTCTCACCTCATTAAACAATTCAAGAAGATCAACATAATAAGGCTTTCCTCTAAAGTGCTTCTTAAGAATTCTTGGTATGTGGTTGCGAAGAAGTATGCCATCATTAGCAGCAATCATGCCAACCTGCAAGAAATAATAAAACAATAGTCACTCTCAACAGAGTTCAAAGAGAAAAACAGTAGTCTCTTAGCGCGCACACACACACACACCTTGGGTAATCTGAACCAGCATTTTTGACCTCGGCGTGTGTGAGAGCCATCCATTATATCATCAAGAACAAGGAAATATGCTTGAAGCTGCAGCATACATACCCACAAACCATACACTCAGAAGAATTTAAAAACCAACAATGCTTCTTGAGGGTTAGAAAAAAGACTCAGGTGTAGCTTGAAGAGTGCTTATGTTGCATACCCATTCAATGCACCAGCCAAGGGAAGATGTTTGAAAGATTTCCTCACTGGTTAGTTCTTTCCCTTCTTTCAGCAAACTGTAGCTATCAATAACAGAGAGCCCACGGTTCAGCTTTCCTGTACAGAGAGTGTATAAAGTACTTGGGATAAAACCTTCTAGCTATGAAAAATTATTAAAGCAGTAGAAACTTTTAGAATAGGTAGAACTAGAACATCATTCCAACCTCCAGGTACATTGTAGTCCAACATCTGAAAAAATCACGGGAAGTATATATCAGATGCAAAAGACGAGGACAAAGTGAGACACTGGCTGTCAGGAAAATTCACTAACTCGGGAAACAGTAAAAATGAACAGAAGCTGGCCTAAGGCTGTAATAAAGTTAGAAACTTTTCATATCAAAATTACTAAACGTAATGATGTTAGAAATTTGTCATATCAAAAGTAATGAAATGACATTCAAAAAACAGCTAGTTTATGTTGTATGAATTATCAGGAAATAACCCAAATAGACCATTTTAACATTTTCAGCTATAACTTTTAGAGTAGTGATAATACGTCCCCCACAACTCTTTCTACTGTAATCACAAAGCATTGGGTGAACCAGAAGGTTAGGAGTGGGTGCAGCATCTGTCACACCACTCCTAACTCACTTAACTAATTCACTTACTCTAAGTTAATTCTTAGATCCCCCTGTTGCAAAGATATTAACTAATAATTCTCTATTATCACTTTGTAAAACCAAACAACAAATCTGCAAGCGTTCTCCACTTCCACCCTTGGAAAAACATAAAACACCAAGCAAAACTGCATACAGTCCCAAATAATGAGATGGTGGGTTCCAATAGGTGTATTTGAAATAAACTATATATCCGTTTATAACATCAAAATTTCTACTTCTTCATCGTATGTTTGGAGAACAAAGTAGAGGGGAAACTAATTCCTTTTTAACTTACATTCCATTATCAATACAATGTTGAATGCCTCTCATTAAGATAGTTGAGATTACTTTCCTTCCGATGCTACAGACACATCCTTATGTACTCATTTTCTTGTGCAGTTGATCACAAATAAGGTTTATTTTTTGCAACCCCAAGCTAGCATAGAAAGGCCAATTCTTTTTAGTGGAAAAATGAGCTCAAGCACTATCAAATAATGTAAGGTCCTAGTCCTCATCCCACCACACCTGTGGGTCTCAACAACATTAATTAAATGATAAAAATCAAAACTTTATTGTAAAGAAAGAAATTCCAACAAAAATAAAAAAGATTTTCCCATAAGAGTGAAGGATAAAAAATAACTAGCACAAAGAAACAGGCTAAAAACAATATCAAAAGCATGATTTCAACATAAAGAAACCACATCAAAATGCACTTAAACAGCTCAATCAATCAAGTTTTGAATCCCAAAACTGTATCAATCTTTTACATCAACTCCTTATCCACTATATGAATCTTTCATGACCCTTTTTTCCCTATCCGGTCATTTTATAAACTAATGCCCCGTTTGAACCGTTTGAGCATGATTTGAAATCAGATTGATTTGAAGTTGAAGTTTTATAATTTGGATTTTCAACTTATATGTTCTTTTCTCATAAACAAGAAAACCACACAAATTGTAAAAACTATCAATTCCAAATCTTCTACAAATTCTTACCAAATGAGCAATCCATAGTTCATAAACAACCTATCCAAATATGCTAAGGTACATAGCAATTATTTAACATAATATGAGTCTATATTGTAAATTTTAATCTCAAATCGCACATGCAAACGCCTACTAAACAATCAAAATGAGGAAAACAAGAAGAAATTCGAAATTACCCGTTCGACCCATTGACGACCATCATCAGTAAACTCGAAATCTGGATCATTAAGAAGCTCAGATTTCAGTACTTTGTAAACACCCAAAAACTTCGACTTCAGATCACTCATTTTCCCACAGAAAAAACTGTTGTTTTCGTTAATTTCAGAAAAAGATGAGAATTTTTGGGATTTTGGAATACAATGCTTTTCTTCTTTCTCATATATAGGAAACAAATAGCTATGTATTTGGTTGAGAAGTGACAAAGAGCATTTGCAATTTGTGAGTAGCAATCTCCCTTTTTTTTGCAAATACATAATATTAGAGTATTGTTGTTAAATCAAATCAATAAGTCAATTATGTATCACTTCATTGTGGAAAAAATAAATAGATTATTATAAAGTTGGTTATGAATTTTTTTATTGTGGAAATATAATAAAGAGAAAGGAATTGGAATATGTTTGCTCTATTTTTTGTTATTTTTGATATTGAAACGATTTTTTTCTTTATTTAGAAGCGATGAAATTTGATGTATTATATGTATTTGTATTTATAGAAACTTTTATTTTTATGTTTTTTTTATCGTAGTTATTAGTTCTCGAACACGTGTAACTCATATTAAATAGAAGACTGATTAAAGAAATTTAATACAGAAAAAAAGAAGGAAAAAGGTCTGAATATGTTTATTCTAGTGTTGAAACGATTTTTCCTTATCTAGTGGTAATGAATTTTGACGTATTGGGTGTATATGTATTTGTAGAAGCTTTTGTTTTCGTGACTATCTGAATTATTGATTTAGTTTATGCATGACGAAAGGAGGCATTGGAATGGTCTTAGCTCCTGAATAATCATACAATAAAAGAAAGGTGGAAAAAATAAGATTAAGATAGTTATGAATTTCATTATGTTTTTGTTGTTTGATCGAACAACCCCGAATTCAGTTATTTTTACCCCTCAATTTTGCGATGTAGAGTTCTATACTTCTTGTTACAAAAGTGACTCACATATACCCCTTCTGTTACACAAATGACCCAGATATACTCTTTTGGTGTAACGGCAATGAATAACATATTTTTACTTTTTTTATTTCTTATTTTAAGAAAAATATTATTGTTTGAATTTATTATTTTGATAGTCAAATTTATTTTTTCATTTGTTTTCTTGTATAATTTATCATAGATGCCCAACTTTTTTCTTTTATAAATATAATAATAAAATTTAATTTAGCAGCAAATAATTTAGTTTTTCTCTCTTTTCTCATTTTTTTTTCTTTTTATTTCTCATATTTTTACATTAAAAATGAAAGAAAAAAATTAAATGAGAATAAGAAACTCAAGATTAGGTTCATATATTCTAGTAGCATTAACATTAATCTCGTAATTTTTTGTTCTTCGATTTTTATTAATACATGTTATATATTTCAACTATCACATTATTTTGATGTTGTTCGATGACTTTTTCTGAATGATACATAATGATTTCGTTATTATTTGTTATGTCAGCTTAGCGTGTTATTCTTAACACTAATTTATTATCAATTACTTGAGTCATCTTTCAGAAATAACCTCTCTACCTCCATAACTCATACACCACAATGTAAGGATACGGTCTATGTATACCCTACAGTTTCAGACCTTACCTAGTAAAATTACATTAGACATGTTATTATTGGAGTAAAATTTAGCCTAGTGAAGAAGTAAACTAAATATTACTAATAATAATTAAATTAACATGGTTGGGTGTTTTTGTTGTATAAATATTTGTTTAGTCTTAAATTTGAAGTTGTAGCTAATCTTAAATATTAGTGGATGTAGAGGACTATTGGGAAAGGTATACAAATTGGATCCATTAGGCAAAATATTTATTCAAATTAAACTCGGTCTATTATATTTATCTTGATTAGACCCACGTCTCAACTATTTACCCGACTGTCTCCTTATTTTATTCATTGAGCCAAAACTTCTTTATTCTTGATATCATTATATATATATATATTCTGATGGTATCAAACAATAATTGAACATTTCTTTTCACTGAAACATTGCATGTTCCTCCTTGATGCCATCAAAGTACATATACTCAAATGGTATCAATGAGTAATTAAATAGTATTTTCACTAAAGCACCACTTCTTTCTCTTTGATACCATATATA
>JAJOOO010022149.1:0-23576 GCA_029582685.1 Solanum piurae
TTTTTAAAACAAATTTAAATTTTTTAAAACAAAAAAAATTGTAATTTGAAGTTGGAATAGAGTTTTGGAAAATGTTTTCCTTAAGTTTTGAAGGGAAGCCATTTTCCTTAAATTTGAGGAAAATGAGTTGATTTGGAAAACATTTAACCCAACCAAACATGAGAAAATTGAAAAACATTTTTCGGAAAATGTTTTCCTTCATACCAAACACACCCATAGTGAAAGAGGAAATTGTGGATGAGATATATACGATATTGTTACTATAGTTTTTATTATAACAACATATATGTGTCATACAAATGAAATCTGAACAAAGTGGAGTGTACATTAATTTGATTTTTATTTTTTTGAGGAATAAAAAGATTGTTTTTTTTATAAAAATACGAGATAAGAAAAATATTTTACAATACAGATTTGAAAAAAAATATACAAAAATAAAAAAGCTAGATGAAGATATCAAAAAAAAATAATATTAACATAAAAAAACAGTAACAATATTAATCAATATAAGAGACACAATAATAGTACTATAATAGAAGAATAAAGTAAGAATATATAATAATAATTGTAATATTATTGATAAGTGATAAGGAAAAGAGAGGATATAATGTGTTCTAAATTAAACCATACCTACTAATTTTCTATTTCAATTTTTGACCCTTACATTCTTTTATCTAGGATCATATCTTCGATAAATTGAAGATACATCATATTTTGTCTAATCAAATCTCCTCTATCCTCTCTATCACCCACCACCTTTCCCTATGCCTATCATTTAGATTTTATATTGTTAGTGTTAGTGATTAGAAAATACTATTAGACAAGATTAAATGAAAATATTTAAAAAAAAATTATTATTGTAGAGGACAAATCTATTTTTTTGATGTGGAATATGATACTTCATATAAGAAACTGTCATTTATCAAAGATTATATTATTATTTTATTTCTAATAATAAAAGGGGATAAAAATGAATTGGTATGATTTCTTTATGTTTAGGACATTAAAATATCAAACCATGAACAAAGAAAAGTATAAGAAAAAATATATCGATTAGTGACTTTGAGATCCCAAATTTTCAACTCAAGATATCCTGTATAAATACAATACTAACAATTAAATGTCTGAATGATCTTTGAAAAAATCTTTTTCCTATTAATGAAAAAAGAAGAAGGAAAAGAACTTGTGATTTATTCAAATCTAAACCTTCAAGTGGGGAAATGAAAATTAATCTTTATTCTACAATATTACCATGTGCAATACATGTTTGTGGAAAGTGGAAACCAATATTGATATACAGAAAATTCAAAAATTTCCTCATCAAATAATATAGTCAAATCTTTTTATAACAGTATTTTTATATAACAACACTTTATTATAAGTCTATAACAATCTCTTCTTTTTTTGAAATCGATATTTTATGTATATATTTTACCTTTTGATAACACTTTTTTACCTATAGCAATGATAACTATGTATAACAATACCAACATGAGTTGTGGTGCACTGGTGGGAGTGTTTCACCCTTAATCAGAGGTCTCAGATTCGAGCCCTGGGTATGAAGAAAATCTTGTTGGGAGCGTCACCCCGAATGGGCCCTACAGTGCACGGTTCAAATTTAGTCGAAGCTCCAAATGGACATCGAACAATCAAATGAAAAACAAAACAAACTATGTATAACAATACACGCTTTATTACCCCCTTTTGACAACTACATATTCTTTTTTGATAATATAATAATTTCTTATCTTTATATAAATAAAATCTCTAAGATTACCATTTACCAATAATAAGTCTAAGGATTTTGATCAAATACTTTTGATACATATAGTGTACTATTTATGATAAAGATCAACAGGAATATATATTTCTACCTTTAAAAGATTTTCCTTATCTTAAGACCTGACAATAAAGTTCCTATGTCCATAACAACATTAAATAATTTTGTTACTTTTTGTAATATTATAGAATGAAAAAACATATTATGCATATTTTTGCCTATCACAAAAATATTATTTAAATGTCAAATGTTGTTTCCTCTTCTCTTTTTCGTTGTTTGCTTTACTAATTTGAAATTCTAAACATTCTAAATTTATATGGTCTAGTTGTTGATTCATTGTCTGAATATTTTCAAATTTAACTCAATTCATTTAAAAGAGTGAAAATTAAATATTTAAAATTTTATAAAAAATCCTATCTAAATTTAACTTAATTCATGTCAATTAATTCAAAGAAATGAAAATCAAATATATAAAATTTCATAAAGAATCCTATCTAAAACAATGGCAAAATATCCTCAAAATCATAGTCAAAGTAATAAATTAGACCAGATTTATAGCCTTTGATAAATCGAGTTTACCCTGCAAGAATCAATTATATTTCACCAAATATATAATTGGTCAACTAATTATATTTTTCCTTAGTCAACAAAAAATTAATTTCTTATAATCTATTCTTATATCTATACAAGGCAAGTAATTAATTACTTAAACATATATAAATGATAGTTCATTGGTCATAAACTAAATAACAAAATTTCTTTTTACAACACTTATCATAAGAGAGGAATATTTTTCTTTGTTTTAAGATAATGGGAATTAAGAAGGGAAATGATGTTTTTTATTCCATGATAATATCATTTATGATGATTTTAATGTTTTCTTCTTTGAAATCAATAAATTGTGCTAATACAAATGATGATTGTTTTATGAATTGTGTTAAGAGTTGTGCTCCTCAAGATTACCAATGTTATGATCGTTGTGGATGGAATTGTCCACATGATATTATTGCTAATTCTGATTATTGCAATATTGGATGCTCACTTCGACATTGCTCAAAATTTTATATACGTTAGTATCTAGTCCTTTTAAATACAATGTTTTAATTTAATTTAATTTTTTCTTATTTTTTGGACTGACTAATTTGCATTTGAATCGAAAATTCTTTTTTAGACTAATTACTAATTGAGAATGTTATTGTTGCAGAACCAGACGAATGGCGAATTTGTAGAGCTAAGTGTGCCACCAATATTTGCAACGTTAAGGGGAATTAATATTAGAGGCCAACCTAAATGTCCCCATTATTATTGTTAATTTGTTATCATTTGAATAATATTTCTCTATTGAAACTTTTGTTATTTTTACTTTTTGTTTTTTTGGTTCTTAGTCTTTGTTATTTTTAATGTGTGTTTATGCTCATTATGAAAAAGGGTAATGGTCCATTTATTAAAACAGGAATTTTGATAAATAATTATAGTTTGGATCATAATTATAAATGATAGCTATAATATTTTGCCCAATTATAATTCATAATAACAATTTTAGAGAGGAAAGAGACGTGCGAGATTGAGAGAAATGAGAAATTGAGATATTCATTGAGATACACATATGCACAATCTTCTCCTTCTTTCGAATCTGAATCTTGCTCGTCTTTCTCTTCTCTCTCCCAATCTCATACACATATACGTATATTAACTTTGAAACTGAAACATAAATATATATAACTGGCATTTTGGACTATTTATGTTAAAGTAATTTTTGAGTGGGTCGATAATTCGTCATTAATTAACTCAGTATATTTCAACGTGTCTAATTCAACTCAATCCTTCCATTTGAGACCGATCAAATTTGTCATCTTGTAGTACAAATGGTGAATCAGCTTACTTCAAAAATTACCACTTTGGACATATAATAGTGAAATTATATTTCTTAATTTAGAAATTACTATTTATTTACATAAGTATTTTTTTCGTTTTATCATTTATATTTCCTCATTGTGAGTTTAAAGTTTTTTTTTAAATAATTCATCAAATGGCCAATGTTTGGTGTTATGACCACAAAGAGCATGCCTAGACAAAATGGGTTTGGTACTCCAATTAATAAATTGTGATGACATGCTGATTACGATGTACTTATGTTAATGCATGAACTTTAATTAATCATGCTAGAAGAGTCCAAAATGTTAAACATATTACTGAAAAAAACAAAAAGGGTGGGGCTCTAATTATGATTCTTTACGTGATTGGTTCCTAGGCATTTTATCGCCACAGATTATGGTGGAGTGATAAGTACTTTCTTATTCGTAATTAAAAAAATTGAATTCAAATTTTGAATATAAAGTTGTTTTTGATACATATGCTTCACTCGTAATATATGATTTTCATACACTAATTCAAATTAATCATTTTTCAAAATAAATACTAGTACTAAACACCAGATGAAAAAAATTAGAAAGTCTCAACATCTAGTGTTGGAAAAGGCAACATTATTGTCCTTTCTATCGTATTCTTCTTAGAATTAAATATATCATGAAATTAATTTCTACAAGTAATGCTCCCTCTGTCTTAAATAATCTATCCTGACTTTTATAATAATATTTTAAAATTATTTATCGTTTTAAATAATTAGGACAAAATTTAAAAAAAAATCCATTTCACCCTTGGTAGATATTTCCTTCGTCTTAATGAGTAATTATTCGACGAAGAGAGTAAAATATAAATAAGGATAAACTAAACTTTTATTTTTATTAATATTTTCTTAAGAGGTGTGAAAATGAAAACACTATAAGTATTTTGAGATTGAAATATTATTCTTGACGACTACAAATACCTTAATTATAGAATAATATTATGATTATTCAACTAGCCATGAAAGATAAAATGATCAAAAACTCTTCCTAATGAATGTATCTCAAGGGATGTGTAAAAGAGAATCATGATAAATACTTCCCCTGTTTTATATTAGTTGATCATTTTTCTTTTTACACACATATTAATTAAGAAATCATAAATAAGAAAATATTTTTACTAATTCACTCCTTGAAAAACTTTTTGGAAATTTTACAAACAAATGTGAGTACTTTCAAAAAGGATTAAGTGCGAGGGTAATATAGAAAAAAAATAACTTTTTTGATTAAGTAAGATCGACAACTAATATGGGATAACTATTTTTACTAAGATGATCAATTAAAGCGGACAACTAATACATAATAGGGGAGTAATTTGAAACGGAGAGAACACTTTTTTTGAAATTCTACATAAATTCAATTTATGTAAAAATATCTAATTGAAACTAGTTTTTTTTTTTTTTTTTGGAGATTTATAGTTTTGAATATATTAATTAAAACATTTACATATTTATAAGACTTTTGAATATTGTGATTTTAAATATATTGTAATGGGCGTGATTATAAAAAACTATTGCATGATGCTCAAATTAGTGTCAAAAGAGACAAAACAAATTTCTTTTTTTAGAAAAAATAAATAAATGCATCAAATAATTCTGAGTTCTGTCATAATATTAAACGTTTTAAATCAAATGTTTTTTTTTCGTCACAAAAGATTCCCACCAAATTACTAATTAAAAATTAAGTAAAGGTAAGCAAAGGGACATAAGAAGAAACAAATAAAAAACTAATTATAGTAAGGTTGGGTATCATATAATAATATGTGCAGAGTATATACGAAGCATATTATGAATTTTGGATTAGTATCGATCCTCACTGGAATTTATAATTAATTAGACATGTATAGCTTAATTAAGCTGACTTTTTATGAGACACTAAAAAGTTATGACGTAGTCATGAAAGTACATATCAATATATCATCATTCACTTAATACAGATATTAAATGAAAAATGATTTAAAATATTTCTAGTGTATTAAAAATTATTTAAAATCGTCTTCGTCCATTTATTGGACCATAAGTGATCTTATTCTTGGTCTTTGGACTAAAAGTGTCCTTCCCTCCCTCTAGGGATAGACGTAGTTTGTGCCAATTCAAAATTCAAAAATTGTGATAAATAACGATTAGTGAATATGTAAAATTGGATTAAATATATTATTATTTTTTATAACAATGGAAATCCGCAGTCGTTATTTTTGGGTGCGTAAGGGTAAAGCTCGATCAAGAAGGCAAATTTCTTGCTTTCGTTGGGAAGAAATTTCGAATTTGAAACCATCAACATGGAAGTCCCAAACCCAAATCACTGGGCCATCCGAAGGGTAATTCGATTATATATTTAAAAAAGAAATCTAAATGAAATTCAAACCTCGCGATATTCTCAAATAGTAAATATGCAATACTATGACTTATTATTTGAGTTACATTTTATTTTTTTTATAGATGGAATTTTTTTTATCAAAATATCTTTCATCTACGAAGAATTATGAGGGTCAATATAGTAAACTAAGAAATTTGTATAAAAATTGTTAGACAATTAGGTGTTAGACGTATTTAAGACGTACAATCAAACACTTACAGGCTACAACATAAACCTCATTAAACTAAACCCCACATATAAGCCTCGAGGTATACGTTTTGCCAGTGTCTTGCCCTGACGCGAATTTCAAAACCGCCATTTAAAATACTTTATATAATATCAAATAAAAAAAATATTTTTAATAATATAATATTTAATATTATTACTCATAGATCATTTTGTTCTAGATGTCAGCCCAAATTTCAACGGTCGAAATGGATTAAACTAAGCTAATAAATAGGCACACATCGAGTATCCAACCTAAACTTAAACGAATTATAATTTTACTAGCTAATTTTATTACTATCTATTCAAAATCTTTCATCCATGGACCTATGGCCGGCAAACTTAATTATTTTTTGAGTATAAGACAAAAATCACCTTTTGGAGTTTTTCTTCATTTGGTGTCATTTTCCAATGGAAGTAATTTTATTTGTTATTAGTAAATTAATAATCTGGTTGTTTTCTTGACGTAAAGTGTTAAAAGGCGTAATTATGAACCATTCAATAATTAATTAGTTGTGAGGGTCATATCTAACCTCAGTGCCGGCTCAATGCTTATAAAAATTAGGCATATGCCTTAGGCCCCAATTTTAGGGGGTCTCTATTTTTACCACAATAAATTATGTGTTAATTATTTTTATAGAAAAAAATAATTATCTAAAATAAATGTATTTTTCTTTAAAAAATATATATTATTTTATTCTCCTTAACCTCAATCAAATAGAAGAAATCAAGAAAAATGTTGTTTTGTCTTCTTACATTCTCTTCACTAACTCTCGCGTTGCATGTAATTTTCTAGACCCCTTTTATACTATATGTAAGTTAGAGCTCTATCAAAAATATGAATCAATAGTAAAAATCATGTTTTGGATAAAGTGAATTACAATCCTGTTTAGATTAACTTATTTCATGTGTTTTTAAACAAAAAAAAAAAGGTTTATAAACAGTTTTGTCAACTTATTACTGATAGAATAATGTTAACAATTTATATAATAATTGCCTCAGCTAAAATATTTTAGGCCTTTAATTAAAATTTCGCTTTAGGCCTCCGTACGTTGTGCCGTCCTGTGACTAACCTACGTTTAAACTTTTTTGATTAAATAAAAAGAATAGATTTGTTGCATTATCAAGAAGCATACAATATTATTCCATTTACTAATGGCAAATATAATACAACCAGTCATTTTCACTTTTCAGAAAAATGTACATCTCTTTGACCCAAAAATAATATATAAAATAAAAAGAAATTGTTTTAATATAATATTCAAATCGGAAAGAGTCAACTTTTCGTAAAATAATCTCATAATATATATTTATTTTATTTTAATTTATTTATCAAATAAGCAATTTTTTAATAGTATGAATTGATATGAAGAAATTAATATAAGGAGGGACACATTTATCAAATTATAATTAATCTATATTTATTTTAAATGGGTCTTAAAAATGGTTTTAAAAAAAATCAAAATAAGGAAAATAGACGTTATATCGTAAACCATAGGGAGGTGAGTGTTATAGAAAGAAACCTCGAGGAAGGTCTTTGAAATTATCCCTTTATTTTAAAAAAGACTCACCACTTTAATTTTTCTTTTAAAAAAAATCATGCTAGACATGAAGAGATTGTTTGTACCAAGTGAAAAATTTACATTAATGAATAGCTAATTACTATTACTTGTTGATTTATTGGATTATAAGAATATGTATATTTAAAAAATTGTACTAGCATGTAATCACAAGCATTTATTTATAAAAAAATATGAAGATATGTGATTATCAATATGCTGCCTTAATATGTTTTGACACCTTATTTTATGAACTATATTGCTTATTTGATAAGATTGTATAAGAATTGTGAAAGTTTTGATAGTTTTCACAATCGATAAGTAATCCACATTGCATGTTCCAATAAAATTTCTATTTCAAATCAACCTGATTTCTGATTATGTTCAAACCGATCTAATATTCCTTTCCTCTAAGACGAACAAATAAGACAAAAACTACCTTTTGAGAACCTTTCCCATTAGGTTGTCCTTTTCTTAAACGACATATATTGATTTTAGTATATATCCAATTGGTACAAAAATAAGAAGAGGAATGAAATACTTTATTTAGGCTGTGCTTTCTAATTCATACACCATTAAAAGCTCTCTTCATGTTTAATTTGCTTCCATGACTCATATATATATGGAGGTGGTGTGGTTTGTTGTTACATTATCTCAACTTTGAGAACAAATGTTGCATTTGAGGTTCATGTCATGATTATAACTTTGTTAGATTTAATTTCTACTTCTTATATCTTTCTTTTCATCTCATTTAAATGATATTTACCTTTCTAGCTAATTATATTTATATTAGCTCCTTGAGAGTTTAGAAATCACTTCACTAATTGCATATATTTCTCTTCTTGCAATTGTGATGCAATATGGCCATACTTGTTGCACTCAAAGCATTATGGTCCGAACTTTTGAGATGAACTCCGAAGACATAATTTATATATAGATGCCTTTAGATATATGTATAGTTGTGTAACTGTGCGTTAGGGTTTTGCCCTGATTTTCTCACCTTATTTGAAGTTTATTTTTTCCTAAAAGAAAAGGCAAAACATTACTATAAATATTTTTACTTTTCCTGAAAAGGAAAATACAACTTTCTTCCATAATTGGGTTATTTCTTCCTTAGAGGAAGTGTTTGGAATCCTATAAATTGAAGACCCGCTTCTCATATCAAAAACACATATTACATCCACAATGCAGACATTTAAGAGTTTTGTTTATGGGGAGATTTAATCTCTCTACGATTTTAATATTTTTCTTTATATTAGGTTTCATATATTAATATTATGTTTTTAGTATAAGTTTTTGTCATCCAATTTACCAACTCCATGATTTACAATTATAAGCTTCCGTATGACGCCCTATTCACTTTCGAACCCAACACTATGCAGTATGAATCCATGATGACTTGCTAGAGTATTGAAAGAATATGTTCTAATTCAAAATCACGAGCATCGTCACATTGGGTATATACTCTTTTGAGATGCTTCCACGTCTATGATGTTAGATTGAATAATCGCAGACTCAGTGCGTTTATGAAATTAAGGATCCACAAAATGACATGATGAGCATTGTCAATGTGCCAAACTTGTTTTTCTTTGGCTTCGTTTGGCTCAACGAAATACAAGGATTTGTTTTTCCACCATATCATGCTCAATAGTGATAGTGTACATAATTTTGCATAGTTAAAAGAGAATATTCTGCTAAATCTTTGGAATGATAACATAAATATGAGGTCAAATATTGGATAAAACAGAGTTGGAATGAACCTAGCACTAATAATGATTGTATAAGAAATCTACTTTAGACCTAATTCAACCTCACTATTAACTTATAAAATAAATATTGTCCAATATCATATATGAACACTAAATTCGCATCTTACTATCGATGTGAAACAAACTCAAAGAATATTAAAAAGCAAAGAGTATTAAATAAAACCAGTAACAATTACTGACAGACATATGAAGTAAAGAAGACCTAATTGAGAAGTAACTTTCAATTTTATTATAGTTATTAAATTATTATAATTGTCATCCCATTGAAGTAATAATAAAGTTATCTCTATGTATAGGGGAAGATCCACCCTTGGGTAAGGGGTGTCAAGCGATATTCCTTTGTCGGAAAATTACATTATGTATTGATCATATATATATATAAAAGAGAACCTTAGGTCCGCCAATGTGGCGCCACCACAAACCAGAATTCTCATTTAATTTATTTATTTACAAAATTAGTCTTTCCTTTCATAAAAAAGCTGTGACTTTTATGAAAAATTGCGATTTTAATGAAAAGTTGCGCCTTTAATGAAGAGTTGTGACTCTTATGAAAAGTTGCGACTTTAATGAAAAGTTGCGACTTTTATGAAAAGTTATGACTTTTATGAAAAGTTATGACTTTTATGAAAGGTTGTGACCTTTCCAAAGATTTGCAACTTTTCCAAATAGTTGTAACATTTCTGATAAGGCACAATAAACATTTGTTCACACTACCCTTTGTTGTCTATAAATAAAGGGATTTCCTCTCATTTTAACACAACGAAAATTCTGAACCTCCTTCTTCTTCTTCACAATTAAATATTTGTATACTTTGCTGGTGTTGAGTGGCTCACTGACACTATTGCTTATGTTACAGATCCTGGTATGTATTTTTACAATCATTAATTTATAATTTATGCTTATGTTATTAAGACTAAATAATAAGATGTGAGTAATAATTTTCATTTTCCTTTACATTATTAATGTTTGTTACTACGTAATCTTGTATGTAAGATACTATAATGTTTTAGTTTTAATGCCTTATAGGTTTTAAGTATTATTTTATAAATTTTGTGATATTAAATTTCCGTGCGAAGCGGATAATTTTACTAGGTTAATAAATATATATATAATTATTGAAGTTAAAAATTTAATATATTGATTAAGTTGTTGTGAAAATTCCTTGAGATTTTTTTTTTTCAAACCATCTTTTTTTGAATCTGGCTAATACGGATTATTTTATACATCAAATTGTCATTTTCTTTTCTTTATAATTGTTAAGCCGGCGAAATAACACAAGAAAAGCCTTTTAGAATCTTTCCCTATCAACTATCATTAATAATAATAATAAATCAATATTTATACAAAAGAAAAAGAATGAAAAATACAGCAAGCTTATGTCTTCTTCCCATGATCTCGAGTTTCAACTATAGCAATTTTTTTTGTTCTCACTAATTAATCAGCAAATTTCTCAAGAGAAGTGTACTTATTTGTTTTGTTGATATAATCATTTATTGTTGGAAATTTCCTAACTCAGCTAATTCAGATTTGATCAGCATAAAACTATATTTAAGAAGGAAACATATTCTACTGATCGTGAATTTTTTTCATACCTTTTTATGTAATCATCTAATATCTGAAATTTTTAATACAATTCATTTAAATTTACATTGTATAAAGCTATATTTAATTTTATTTTAAAAGATAGCACACTCTACTAACTAATGAAACTAAATTATGGGTTAATATTGCGGATTAATCATCCAATTTTTATTTATCACATCAAAATCACTAAATTATATTTTATAAAATAGAGAGAACATTTCACTTTGTCTAAGTATCACAAAAAGTCAATAAACTATTTCTTTTAAAATAAAAAGTTCCCAATTTTATCTTAATATCACATTTGATCATTAAATCTTTGAACTCACAAGATCTACACTTTATGCTAACAGTGTCATTCGTTATTATATATAGAGAGAACAAAATATTGTATTTAAGTAAATAAATGATATTGTTGAGGAGAATTTTAATAGCTTAGTAGGTCGATTTATAGTTTTAGACTGAATTTCAGACTTAGTTCATAATACAAAATTTATTACAACTATACACATATTTATCAATTCTTATTGGGACTTGCTCTTCAAAGTCATTTCCGATTAGAAGTTCTAATAGTAGTTTTTCATATATCAATCAATGTTATTTTCCTTTTGTTTCTTCCTTTTTTTCAGATTCATATTAATTGTGTTTGTTATCATGACTTTTCACAAAATATGCTCATTTTAAAATGATAATACCAACTTATGAGTACTTTTAATAGTTTTCAAAATTTATAGGTATAAATAATATTTTATCAAAAGTTAAATATTTCTCCCAAAATCTATGATCAAATGGATGGGAAAGCTTCACCCAAAAAAATTAGTCAAAAATATTTGAAAATCTATAATCAAACGCTAGCTGAATCTATGGTCAAATGCCAGCTGAATCTATCAACAATTTTAGTCACCTTTAACGGTTTCAACACTAGATTTAAGTCCATCTTCTGCTAATACGTGATGAAAGTCATTTTTCCTTTGTCATGAAAAAACATTTTCATTGGAAAATATTTTTTGATTATCATCAAATATCAAAATTAAAATGATTTCCTTCCACAAAAAAAAAATTCTCGTATGATTTCAATCATTAAACATACACACGCAGTCTATCAACAATAATTTCTCAATTTATCCTATGCTCATGTTCCCCCATCTTTCTCTCACTCTTTTAAAGCTTTTCAATAAAGCCTTACGATATTGACCTTCACCTTATTATGCTTAGCGTTTGGCTTGGGTTTGGTGAAGTATGAGGTTAATAAGATCAAACTCGATTAGTACAGTTTGATAGTTAGAATTAGTAATTTCTTTAATAATCCAAAAAAAGTTGCTCTTAAAGTTATAGAGCGGGTGAAATAAACAAGTTCAATATGCTAGATAAAAAAACTTAGTATATGAAGCAATCACTAGAGTGAATGAGTGTAATAGACAAAAAACCTACTATAGAACATGATCTCCAAAACCCATTACTATAGGTTCAGATCCTACACAGCATTATATTTTTCATCTTAGATCAAATTAGAACAATATAGGTTCATTCAATTAACTTTCATAATAATTGAAATTTGACATCCTATTCTTGTGAGTTAAATAAAGAAGAAGGTCAATAAAATTAATGGTAATCAATCAAAGATCTAACTTATCACCAAACCTGTCGAATTAAACTCTCCATAAAAATTAAAGAAACTAAACACCGAAAAAAGAGAAAGTAATGCTAGCTATTGATCGAATCTTTTTTCTCATTTTGTTTTGTTAAAGAATGACAAAAGTCTCACATCGATGGTTAATGAGATGGGTGAACTCTTTATAAGGCTTGGACAATCCTCCTCCCTTTGAGCTAGCTTTTGGGGTGTGACTTAGGTCTAAGACCTAATTTAACATGGTATTAGAGCAGAGTCCGTCTCACCCGATGTTGGGGCCCCCAAAATCAAAATTTCCCACGCACCAGATGCTAAGCAGCACTGGGCGTGAGGTGGGGTGTTAAAGAATGACAAAAGTCTCACATCGGTGGTTAATGAGATGGGTGGACTCCTTATAAGGCTTGGGCAATCCTCCTCCCTTTGAGCTAGCATTTGAGGTGTGAGTTAGGCCTAAGACCTAATTTAACAATCGGGCCAAATAAAAAATAAAATGCATTAAAAATAGGAAAAGGGTTCCAACCTTTTTTTGATTTAACAGCTATACTCACCTTACGACAAATCTAGGAGGGATAAAGGTGTTCATCCGAACCCTCTCAACTTTGTATATAGATATTATGTCCTCGAAAGCCATGACTAAAAAATGATTTAGTGGTTTAGGAGGTTCAAAATTTACCTTGAGATTGTAAATTCAGATCTCACATATTATATTTTTATTTTTTAAATCTCCTTAATGAAATCCTGAAGCTGGCGTTTATTTTTCATCTGATCATTGCTATATATTTAAATGCATCAAACTAGATAAGCACATAAAATAGAGCTCAAATACCCCTACCCAAGTTGATGCATGCTTGTAAACTTAAAATAGAAAAATGACAAAATTAATCCTACAAGGAAAATATACTTCCTAAATTGTCGAGTAGTTTATGTAAATTCAAACTAAACACTAGATAACAGATATAAATGAATTAAATTGTTGAATAATTAAAATAGAAGTCTCATGTGTCTTTCAAGATTGCAACGAGATCGATTATGCACTTTATATATCATTTCACAATTATGTAAAGCACCTCTTAGAAATAGGAAAGGCCATTTGTTGAATAAAGCACCTTTTCAATGACAATGTTCCTAGAAAATATAGAGAAAATGAAGGAATTAACACTAATAAAAAAATTATTATTTTTTAATTGAAATTTTCCATTGGAAATGTTTAGCGACTATTTTCATAGATAATTTGATTGAATCAGTGAAAAAATAAAAAATGTGTGCTATTCTCAGTATTTCAATGAGAATTTATTTTCCATCATGTGTTTTTTCCAGTGAGCTGGGATAGAAAAATCATATTTTATAACACAAATTTCTCATTGATTCATAGGAAAAAAACCTTTATTTTTAGTAGTGATTTTGTTTTTATATAAAAATATTTTCTTGAAAAATAATATTTCTTACTTATCTTTTTGTGTCCGTTAAATCAACTAGAAAATATTATTCTAAGAATATTTATATGTAATCTAGCAAAATACTATATGGGTGAGATGGAGTTACGATTGGGGTTAATAGGTGACGAGGGGTGGGACAATCAAGTAGTGAGGGTTGATTAGGATGTTGGTTGGGTGGGGAAAAGACAATGAATTGAACTTGAAATGTCACGTATGAAACATGTTTTTCTTAGAAAGTCATTTTTTTCATTTAAAAAAAACTTATTTTTCTAGAAAAAATATGTGAGATTCGCTTAAGTAAAATTGAATGTGAAGTTCGCCCTCTATCATCCAGGGTTGCAACTTGCGCGTGGAATGACTTTGATATCACGATCTATATCAATCCAATCCATTAGTAATATTATTTACTTTAGACTTAGACCTTAAAACGCGTCACGTTCGAGACTTATTTTCTTATATACCTAGCCCTAGGGTGTTACAAAATTATATTGATATGATAGCTCAAGAAATATTAAATTAATAATATAAATTATTTAAAACTAATAATGAAAAATAAAACAATGAGAAATCAAAACTGGGCGGCTACCCTCCGACGCGTACATTTAATTTGGGCTAGAAAACAATTTTTTAAATGTAAATATTTCCATAAAAAGAAAATATATATATATATATAAAAATAAAGACTTACATTTTAGACTTGTTTTATGTGTGTTTTTCTAAATTATAATATTTATATGAAGTGAACTAGTACGTCATAACTTTTTGGTGTCTCATAAAAAGTCAATTAAATTAAATTACATGTCTAATTAATTAAAAATTTCAGTGAGGATACTAATCCGAATTTTCATAAAATGCTTCGTATATTCTCAGCACACATGTAATATGATATTTAAACTTAATAAAATTTAGTTTTTGAATTGTTTCTAGCTATGTCCCTTTGCTAACCTTACTTAATTTTTAATTAGTAATTTGATGGGAATATTCTTGTGTGATAAAAATAAACATTAGAATTATTTGAGATAAAGCTTTGGCTATTTTTGGTTAGTTTATTACTCTTTTCACACTAATTTGGGCATCTAATCTTAATTAATGAGTTAATCCACGTGAAATTTGGGCATTTCTGGCAATAATTTCCACACTATTGTCTCATTGAGAACTTTAAAATGTTATATTTTTATTATGAATTCAAGCTGATGTTATTTTTCATCAATTTTCTTTAAGAAATTATCTGAATTTAGATTAATCTAATTCTTGCAATTGTTCTTTCCAAGAATCTATCGGAAACAACCTCTCTACCTCTTAAGATAATACTAAGGTCGGTATGTATATACTTTACCCTACAATGGATATGTTGTTGTCGTCGTTATTGTTTTATGTGTTGGTAATTTAGTGATCTACCATTTAAAATAAAATGAACGACTTTAAATTTGTTGTATTAAGAGCAAAGTTAATTTAATATGAGTTATTAGAAGAAAAAATAAATTGATATGAGCCACTAATTGAGTGAACTCATGATTAAAAGGATCTCTAAATTTGAAGACTATATATGATCATAGTAAAAATTATTTTTGCTTAGCTAAATTAGTGTGAATCAGCCATCAGGTTGTTGAGAATGATTAATGGGGTTTTAGGCTAAAAAGTTTTTGAAGACGGAGTAAATATAATATTGACAAATTTATTATCGGAAAGGAAGGATAGAAAAAATAAAATTTTCATATAAGACAAATAACAAGTTTATATGATACTCGTACTTTTGAACTTAGACTATGATGAATATGATAACAAAGCCGACTCAAAATAGTACGATTGAGGGATAAACTTCGGAGTTGAGTCTCTAAGAGAGGTATTTGACGTCAATGACAGAGGAGGGAGGTGGAAGACAACAAAAAAAAGAACTGACAAACTTCTAGATTAACAATTATTTTAAAAGGCGCGCACGAAGTAACACTTTTTTTTGTACTAGTAATTTATCATCGGTATTTTTCACTCTGAAAATCGATTAATTTAATTCACATTGAATTCATAAGACGATTTTATTCTTAAAGTTCAGCTTCGATATGAAGTAGAGTTAGATGGTTAGAAACGTGTAACTGAAATAGACCTTGCCCGCAATTACATGGTGTCACGACCCAGACCGTCGTGATTGACACCAACACTAACCCTACGGTAGGAGAACCATTACTACAACCCAAACTAACTAATTTTATGAAAACTAAGGCATTTAAAGATACAGAAGCATGTTTAAATGACAATAAAAATGGAGTCCCCATAAACTCCAAGGTTTTTAACAAACAACTAATCAAATTAATGCGGAAATTCAACCCCTAGAACCTGAAAGTCATTGTACCAAACTCTATGAATGACAAGTCTAAGAACAAGGGGTACAACCCCGAAACTAAACAAACACCTTTAACAAAAGTCTGAGTCCGAAAAGAGTGGACTTAAACAAGAAAGATCCATGGCAGCCTGAAAGAACTGGCTCACCCTTGAATCTGATCACGCTCAATAGTCACCTAGCTGAGGTCTATCAATAGCCACCTGAAGATGATATGTACTCAACAAAGAAAGAGCAAGTGTAGTATCAATACACAATCATAGTGTACTGGTAGGATCACACGGCTATCCCAATAAGTGGAACATATGCAAGTAGCCACAACATTATAAAACAGGCATATACCGAATATATACAATATTAGTCATCTTTTCATAATCAATGTAGCATTCCACGTTCTCAATAATACACACCGGTTATCAATTTAGAGCAACATACAATTTTCCAATATCAATCATTAGATATGAACGTAATCATCACAAGTAGATACACAACACAATTCAATGGTCCTCTCATGGATCCCACATCCAAACTGTTAGCATACCGGAACGTGGGGATCTAATGTTTATTTCGGAACGTGGCAACCGATCCCATATTTATGCCGGAACGTGGCAATCGATCCCATGTTTATGACGAAACGTGACAACCGATCTCATATTTATACCAAAATGTGGCAATCGATCCATTCAACAAACCACAATCACAATCACAATGTATATTCTCACAATCATACAACAAGAGGTGATTCATGGTATACAATTATTCAATTATCCTCATTTACGATTAGGGTGATCAATAATGCAACATTCACTACATGCATTATAATGAGCAATTACAAACATATATCACACCAACATGAAATCACAACCATCACCTACCTCGAATCCAAGCTTGAATCCTCTAAGGCACTTGAATCTTCCCTTTTCGGATTCTTCCCGCTTGTTCGTGGTCTAAATACATACAATTAATGCAAGGATCAATAAACGAGGCCTAATTACCCGGATTATAATCAACATTATCAACCCTAGGCCAATCCAAGATCCCAATACCCAAATTAGGGCTTTTTCCATCATTAACTTCAGATCAAAACCTTTCCCCAATGATAATTACCCAAGAAACTATGTTCTACGGATTCGGGGAGTTAAAATCTTACCTTTACCCTCAAGAATGGTGGAAAACTGTCAAGAAAACACATGGGGTCGTTTCTTAGCTCTTAAGAACGAACTTTTACAGAAAATAACGTTTTTGGGGTTTTTTCACCCTATTTAAGTCGCGACTGTCCCGCTACGGGGAGACCCATCCCTCTACAGCAGGATACCGCTACAGCTGGATCCATCCCGCTACAGCTGGATCCATCCCGCTACAGCTGGATGCACGGAGGTAGAATGTCGAAATTTGAGTTCCAAGCCCCCATTTCACCACACACCTTCAACCCTTGATATTCAACAACTACCGGTTCACGCTAAGATCATTTTCGGGAGTTCTACTCGCCCGAATTCGATTCCGTAAAGTTGTACCGGTTCCTTAACGTCTTAGCTATCCACTCATGTAATCCAATTCATAATTAGATCTCTCATTTGTTACCAGATTTCCCTAGGCCGTACTGACTCTGATTTCGTCCAAATCTGGACTAGGTTAGGAAATTCCAAGTTACTACCAAAAAGTTTTCTGACCCCAGTTCTTGTCCCATTGGCTTTTTCCTAACGACGAAATCATATCGTTACACATGGTATAATCTATGTTTTAATAAGAATATTTTTGTACAACTCTCTGTTCAAATTTATACTAAATTTTTTTAACCTCAATCACAACTAAGGTATTTATTCAAGTGAATTTAAGTCCAATATTAGATTTGACTTTCCCTAAGTTTACTTAATTTGTGAATATACCCGTTTGGATTAACAGATGGTAAATAACTGATAAGCTTTAAAGTACTGAAAAATATTTGAGTGTTAAAATTGATTTATAAATAAGTAGTTACTTACAAGTTTAAAAGTATTGATATCGATAATAAGTACTAGTTGACATGTTTGGTAAAAGTGTTTATAAGCTAATTTTTATTTAAATGACTAAAATATTCTTAAACTTTTTACAAATAAGGGATAAGGGTCTAAAAAATACCCAAATTTTGGTCGAATTTGATGTTGCGATACTAAACTTTCATGAGGACCTATTACCTCCCTAGACTATTTAATACCGTATTTTAAACATATATATTTGCCCACGTGAACATAAATATGAAATGACGGATATGAAATAAATATAATCAAACACGTAAATAATAATAAAATACCTAAGTTAATTTAATCAACTTATACGCTTAGCTAAACACCTTCTAGTTCCATAATTTTAGAGTGGTTGACCTTACGAAAAGATGCTCCTAGCTATTGGTTGAAACCTTGAGCTATTATTTTGCAAATATTTTTACTATTTCAGATGAAAAAGTCCAAAAAGATAAAAGAATATATTAACAAATTAAATGTTTGACCAATAAAAAAATTTAATTATTGTGAAAAATGTTGAAGATGTGAAAGATTTTTTTTTATCTCCTAGCTAGTTACTGTTATTGGCTTGGCATGGCTGAAATAATTAGTTAAGTGGACAAGAATCAACAATTCCCATTGGTGCACAAGTAAATTTAAAATTCTTAACAACTTACAATAATTGTTAATTTGATAACCTCATGTCCTTGTGTAATTTGACCATCAAGAATTGAGCAATGGAATCAATTAATCCAAAAAAACTAATGATACCAATCAGAGTTTTAGTGGAGCAGTAAATTTATTTATTTATTTTTAATGCGAATACAGAGGTCTCAGTTTTAAGTTTTACCGAATATAGAATTATTTTTGCATGTTAGGGATCTCTTTACTTTTTACCCTCTAATGTAAGATTTTCTGTCGGAAATTCAAATTTAGTCGGGTCCAATATAAATATCAAGTACCGAATAAGAAAGTAAAGTAGTGATGTCTTTTTCTTTTCACCTCCCAATTAAACTTCATTTTCATGTTCTTGTTAAGGAACAATTAAGAAATATTCAACATTTCTTAGTTTTGTCAGAAGTACTCAAACCAAAGAAAAAAGGAATCTTTCTTCTTTTCTTATGGAAAATATTGTGCTCCAATAAAAGCAAAAGTGGTGTGAATTATTTTGAAATCCATTTGCTTTATAAAATAAGAATATTAATAAATTTTATAAAATGGTTTTATGAGATCTAGCCAATTATCTTAAATCATGGAATATCATTGAAAAGTAGGAATCTTGGACTATCAAAAAGATTCCTTGCACTAACCAAAAACTAGGAAACTTGAGTATAGACTAAAGATCCATAAATATTGGATGAATTTCTTAACATAAATATAAGATCTGGACAAAGTTATGCTCGGAAAAGAGAAGAAATGAACTAATGATATCATCCAACCCAATTGCTTTCTCGAAATAGTAGTAAGGAAGCAAAATATTCTGTCAAATCTGTAGCTAGAACTCTAACTTCCCTTTAAGTGCAGGTCTTTTGTTGAAATGAAATGACTTTTTTTTTTAATCTCGCAATATATGTATGGTATATATTGAGCTAGGTTAATCCCAAAAACAAATCTAGTACAATTACTTATTTATCTATAAAATGTCTTAAAAAGAAGGTGTTGTGGGTGTCAATGTTGGGGGGTGGGGAAAAGGGGATTTAAGCCTTGAACATATTATTAATTTGTGCTTATTCAAAGTTTTTTTTTTATTGTATATATTTTATATTCCTCTATATTTTGTTACTATTATATCCTGTGATGTCAATTTTTTCCAATTAAGAATTTTGAAAACCAAATAGGAAAAATAATAATTTGAAAACTTCTTTGATGAATGTACACTCGACACATCACATTAGGCAAAAGATTCCTTTATTATTGGCATTGAGTAATCATTTCTTTAAAATTAATTGTTTAAAAGTGTCTACTAGGTCAAGTTGCATCTACTCCTACTTTGAAACCCTATTTTTTTTAATTCCTATTAATAATAGTTTTGTGTATATATAAATCATGTTCCCTAACACTTGGAAATAGAGCTAACAAGCAACAAAAACTGTCCTAGACCTTTAGACAAAATCTCCAATTATATTCCCTCTTTTTTAAAAAAAAAAAACTATGGAGTGTGAAAATTTCCAACCAAATTACATTAATCCATATATTGAGTATAGCAACTTAGAGACCACATTTTCTTGGAATAATCCTAGTATTATTAACCCTCAATGTTCAATCCAAAATTTTGTAACTATTGTTAATGATGTTGACATACTAGACTATTTCCCAAATGACTTCGATTTCATCGATGGAGATGTAGACATCCCCCTTCAAAACACGCAACAAGAAATTATTCAGGGAGATACTGAGCTCTCGAGAGAGGGTCAAAAATCACGTGTCTGCAATCCTCGTCTTGAATTCCTTCAAGATCACCTCATGGAGGAAACAAGTGTAACTGATCTTCTTCTTATGGGAGCTGAGGCGATTGAAGCTAGAAATCTTGATCTTGCTTCTATAGTTGTTTTGAGGCTAAATACAATACTTTCTAATCAAGAAAACAGAGAAAATTCCCCTGTTGAAAGATTGGCTTTGTATTTTACACAAGCCTTGTTATGCAAGACCTTGAATAATTCATCACATGAATTGTTGAATCAAAATCAATATCAATCAGAATTTACGTCTTCAATGACCGCGTTCCAAATGCTTCAAGAAATCTCCCCTTATGTTAAGTTTGCTCATTTCACCGCGAATCAAGCAATTCTTGAAGCAACAAAAGGGAGTCAACAAGTTCATATATTGGATTTTGACATCATGGAAGGCATTCAATGGCCTCCTTTGATGGTTGATTTGGTTGAAAGAGGAAACACAAATTCTTCTCTAAGGATCACATCACTTGTTAGTGATCATTCAAACTCATGTCATGTACAAAAGACAGGCAAAAGACTTCAAGAATTTGCTAATTCTATCAATCTTCCTTTCATGTTTGATCAAATCCTCTTAGAGGACTTAGAAAAAATACAAGTTGTTGTTGAGGGTCATAACAACTTAATAGCTAATGTTATGATCCACCAACTTCACATGCCACAAAGGGGAAGTTCACTAGTCAAGACATTTTTCAATGGACTAAGAAAATTGTCCCCTAAACTTGTTGTCTTAGTTGAAGAAGAGCTCTTCAATTTATCAAAAATCTCATCTATGTCATTTGTTGAGTTCTTTTGTGAGGCTTTACATCATTACACAACAATATATGATTCAATTCTTGGAGGTTTTGGTGGAGGATACAAGTTAGCATTAAGGGTCATTGAGAAAGAATTTTTAAGAGTTAGAATTTTGGACTCATTAAGACAATTCCCTAGTGATAAATTAGAAAGGGGAAAATGGAGTAAAGGGCTTTATTCATTAAAAGGTTTTAGACAAATTCCAATGAGTTCAAGTAATGTGAGACAAGCTAAGCATTTGGTGAGTTTGTTTAGTGGAGGGTATTGGGTGCAAAATGAACAAAACAAATTGGCTTTGTGTTGGAAATCAAGGCCTTTGACAAGTGCTTCCATTTGGGTTCCTATATCATCAAGTTCTAGTCCTTCAAGTTCAATATCTTTTTAAAAATTTTGTAATATAAATTTTGGAACATTAAATTTCATGGGAATTAGTTAGATTTGGAGGTTATTGAAATATTACAATGTAAATATAGTGAAGTTAGTTTTGGGAAATATTGAGTTAATGAGTTTGTATTTCTTGATTATCATTCTAATTTCTAAGTGGGTTGTTAGCTTAGCTTGTAATCAAGTAGTATATTATGGTGTTTTTGCTACGAAGAAACATATTTTTCTCTAAAATAAATAGATTGCCTAAGGGTATGGCAGCAGTGGGGATAGCGGCTATGGGATCGGAGTGTGTTGGAAGACAGTTATCAGACCAATAGTGTGAAATACGCACTTGAAGTCATTTTTCTTATTTTTACTTAGAAAAAATAACAACAATAACAAAAATAAATCTTGTGTAGTTCACGAGTTGGAACTGGAGAGGGTGAGATATATACACATCTTAGCCTTGCCTTTGTGGAGCAGAAAAATTGTTTTCGATTGATAATCCCTCGACTCAAAAGAGGAGTATTCGAAGTATGGTTGCAAAAAAATAAACAACAAATGGAGAAAATATTTTTAATTTCTTTTTACTAATTAAACATGAGAAAATTATAAAATATTTCTCTATACCGAACACACCCTTATAAATACTAATGTCTATTTCCTAACATTTATTTTGCATTCATGAGGTGTGTTACGAAGATCCGATTCCACTTCATTGTAACTTGTCATTTTCTCATGTACAACTGAGCAACAGTTGTCATATTAAAATTTTAAGGTCTAAATAATATTAATTTAACAGGAACTTGAATGTTTCCATTAAATCAATAAATACAAAAATGTATTTTGAATATAGACATTTACCACTTAATCATGATTAACATGCTTTGTTTGGTGATCATGGTTAACAAGATTTCCTTGATCAACATTGGGCTAAAATTGATGGGCTTAGTTTATTTAAAACATGGGCTGGGCCAATAGGATCCTCATCTTAGAGAAAGCTAATCGGGCAAACTGCGAAGTGCACAAATATGTATATATAAAAGGGTAAATCACATAAATATACTATATTAAAGAAATATTTACCATCTATGTCAATATAATTTTTCTAACTAAATATAACAATTTTTTGGAATTAAGAAAATTGTATATTCGCTTGCCTCTTTCTTTGCCCTTTTTTCCTCTTCTTCCGCTTTTTTTTTTTTTTTTTTAATTCTTCTTCTTCTTTGTCTCTTTCTCTATCATTATTATCTTCCTCCTCTTCTTTCTTTCTTTCTTTTTTTAAAAAAAAAATCTTCTTCTTCCTCTTTGAAATTCTTATTTAAATAACTATTTTGAAATCAATTTTTGCCCAAATTTCATTATTTTACCCAAAAATACGACGAGAAAAGGAATGGAAAGATGAAAATTTG
>JAJOOO010022150.1:0-18515 GCA_029582685.1 Solanum piurae
TGCATTTGGCATACTCCAAACCACCTGTTTTATGGTAAGAATAAATTGCATCCTTTCTTTTATGTCGCATAACATATTGGAAGGTGAGAAATAGAACAAAGGTCAATTCATGAACTTTGTTTCAAAAATCTGCCATGAATCTGGAGAGTGAATGTTACTTTATTTACTACTTGATACTCCCAAATTACACCGCCCGAAAGAAGTATAAGCGGTCATTTTTGTCAATATCTTCTCATCCTAATAAAGAGTCATACTAACTTACAAAAATTATTACTCTTTTCATATCTTCACCTCATTGAAGGGATTTTTCATTTTTCTACGGGAATTAAACATTTAACCTCGCTAGGCAGTTGTTGATAGGAGAGGTTGAAGGTTCCAGATCCACTAGTAGAAGAAAGTTTGGCTAATTGACCGGCCGCACTATTTCCTTCTATAAAGCAGTGGGATATACAAACATTAACATTACTAATAATTTTGGTGGTCTCTTGGATGATAGGTTTCATCTTGAGAGTGGTTGGTCTTTACTAATCAACATTCTAGCAATCACCATGGAGTCAAGTTCAATGTGTATAATTTTGAAGCTATTATAAATGCACCATTGAATTGCAAACTTCACTCTGGTTGCTTCTGTCAGGTTATTTTTAGTGCATTGGACCAATAATGAGAAGGCCATGATAAAGTTGCCATTGTTATCTCGCATGATTCCTCATATCCTCACCTTGTTTTCGTTGTTGCTATACCTCCCATCGGTATTTAATTTTATAATCCCTGCATTTGGCATACTCCAAACCACCCGTTTATGGTAAGAATAAATTGCATCCTTTCTATTATGTCGCACATCATATTGGAAGGTGAGAAATAGAACAAAGGTCAATGCATGAACTTCGTTTCAAGAATCTTCCAGGAATCGGGAGAGTGAATTTTTCCTTTTTTACTACTCGATACGCCCAAATTACACCTCCCAAAAGAAGTATAAGCGGTCATTGCCAAGATCTTCTCATCCTAATCAAGAGTCATACTAACTTACAAAAAAAATTACTCTTTTCATATTTTCACCTCATTGAAGGGAGTTTTCATTTGTATACTGGAATTAAACCTTTAACCTCTCTAGGCAGTTGTTGATAGGAGAGGTAGAAGGTTCCAGATACACTAGTAGAAGAAAGTTTGGCTAAGTGGTCAGCCACACTATTTGCTTCTATAAAGTAGTGGGATATACAAGCATTAACATTACGGAGAATTTTTGTGGTCTCTTGGATGATAGGTTTCATCTTGATATTGGTTGGGCTTTACTAATCAACATTCTAGCAATCACCATCGAGTCAAGTTCAATGTGTATATTTTTGAGGTTATTAGAAATGCACCATTGAATTCCAAACTTTACTATGGTTGCTCTGTAAGGTTATTTTTAGTTCACTGGACCTATAATGAGAAGGCCATGATAAAGTTGCCATTGTTATCTCGCATGATTCCTCATATCCTAACCTTGTTTTCGTTGTTGGTAGACCTCCTATCGGTGTTAAATTGTATAATCCCTGCATTTGGCATACTCCAAACCACCCGTTTTATGGTAAGAATAAATTGCATCCTTTCTATTATGTCGCATATCATATTAGAAGGTGAGAAATAGAACAAAGGTCAATGGAAGAACTTCGTTCCAAGAATCTTCCATGAATCTGGAGAGTGAATGTTGCTTTATTTACTACTTGATACGCCCAAATTACACCGCCCGAAATAAATAAGCGGTCATTGCCAAGATCTTCTCATCCTAATCAAGATTCATACTAACTTACAAAAAATTTACTCTTTTCATATATTTGCCTCATTGAAGGGAGTTTTCATTTGTCTACTGGAATTAAACCTTTAACCTCGCTAGGCAGTTGTTGATAGGAAAGGTAGAAGGTTCCAAATCCACTAGTGGAAGAAAGTTTGGCTAAGTGGTCAGCCACACTATTTGCTTCTATAAAGCAGTGGGATATGCAAGCATTAACATTACTAAGAATTTTGGTGGTCTCTTGGATGATAGGTTTCATCTTGATATTGGTTGGTTTTCACTAATCAACATTCTAGCAATCACCATGGAGTGAAGTTCAATGTGTATATTTTTTAAGCTATTAGAAATGCACCATTGAATTACAAACTTCACTCTGGTTGCTTTTGTCAGGTTATTTTTAGTGCACTGGACCGAAAATGAGAAGGCCATGATAAATTTTCCATTGTTTTCGTTGTTGGTATACCTCCCATCGATATTTAATTTTATAATCCCTGCATTTGGCATACTCCAAACCACCCATTTTATGGTAAGAATAAATTGCATCCTTTCTATTATGTCGTATACCATATTAGAAGGTGAGAAATAGAACAAAGGTCAATGCATGAACTTCGTTTCAAGAATTTTCCAGGAACCTGGAGAGTGAATGTTGCCTTATTTACTGCTTCATATGCCCAAATTACACCACCCGAAAGAAGTATACGCGGTCATTGCCAGGATCTTCTCATCCTAATCAAGAGTCATACTAACTTACAAAAAAAATTACTCTTTTCATATCTTCATGTCATTGAAGGGAGTTTTCATTTGTCTACTGGAATTAAACCTTTAGCTTCGCTAGGCTGTTGTTGATAGTAGAGATAGAAGGTTCCAGATCCACTAGTGGAAGAAAGTTTGGCTAAGTGGTCAGCCACACTATTTTCTTCTATAAAGCAGTAGGATATACAAGCGTTAACATTAAAAAGATTTTTTGTGGTCTCTCGGATGATAGGTTTCATCTTCAGATTGGTTGGTCATCACTAATCAACATTCTAGCAATCACCATGGAGTCAAGTTCAATGTGTATATTTTTGAAGCTTTTAGAAATGCATCACTGAATTCCAAACTTCACTCTGGTTGCTTTGGTCAGGTTATTTTTATTGCACTGGACCGATAATGAGAAGGCCATGATAAAGTTGCCATTGTTATCTCGTATGATTCCTCATATCCTGAGCATGTTTTCGTTGTTGGTATACCTCCCATCGATATTTAATTTTATAATCCCTGCATTTGGCATACTCCAAACCACCCATTTTATGGTAAGAATAAATTGCATCCTTTCTATTATGTCGCATATCATATTATTAGATGAGAAAGAGAACAAAGGTCAATTCATGAACTTTGTTTCAAGAATCTTCCAGGAACCTGGAGAGTGAATGTTGCTTTATTTACTGCTTGATACGCCCAAATTACACCACCCGAAACAAGTATAAGCGGTCATTGCCAGGATCTTCTCATCCTAATCAAGAGTCATACTAACTTACAAAAAAAATTACTCTTTTCATATCTTCATGTCATTGAAGGGAGTTTTCATTTGTCTACTGGAATTAAACCTTTAACTTCTCTAGGCTGTTGTTGATAGTAGAGATAGAAGGTTCCAGATCTACTAGTAGAAGAAAGTTTGGCTAAGTGGTCAGCCACACTATTTTCTTCTATAAAGCAGTAGGATATACATGCGTTATCATTAAAAAGAATTTTTGTGGTCTCTCGGATGATAGGTTTCATCTTCAGATTGGTTGGTCTTCACTAATCAACATTCTAGCAATCACCATGGAGTCAAGTTCAATGTGTATATTTTTGAAGCTATTAGAAATGCACCATTGAATTCCAAACTTCACTCTGGTTGCTTTTGTCAGGTTATTATTAGTGCACTGGACCGATAATGAGAAGGCCATGATAAAGTTGCCATTGTTATCTCGTATGATTCCTCATATCCTGAGCTTGTTTTCGTTGTTTGTATGCCTCCCATCGATATTTAATTTTATAATCCCTACATTTGGCATACTCCAAACCACCCATTTTATGGTAAGAATAAATTGCATCCTTTCTATTATGTCGCATATCATATTATAAGATAAGAAAGAAAACAAAGGTCAATGCATGAACTTTGTTTCAAGAATTTTCCAGGAACCTGGAGAGTGAATGTTGCTTTATTTACTGCTTGATACGCCCAAATTACACCACCCGAAACAAGTATAAGCGGTCATTGCCAGGATCTTCTCATCCTAATCAAGAGTCATACTAACTTACAAAAAAAATTACTCTTTTCATAACTTCATGTCATTGAAGGGAGTTTTCATTTGTCTACTGGAATTAAACCTTTAACTTCGCTAGGCTGTTGTTGATAGTAGAGATAGAAGGTTCCAGATTCACTAGTAGAAGAAAGTTTGGCTAAGTGGTCAGCCACACTATTTTCTTCTATAAAGCAGTAGGATATACAAGCGTTAACATTAAAAAGAATTTTTGTGGTATCTCGGATGATAGGTTTCATCTTCAGATTGGTTGATCTTTACTAATCAACATTTTAGCAATCACCATGGAGTCAAGTTCAATGTGTATATTATTAAAGCTATTAGAAATGCACCATTGAATTCCAAACTTCATTGTGGTTTCTTCTGTCAGGTTAATTTTAGTGCTCTCGACCGATAGTGAGAAGGCTATGATAAAGTTGCCATTGTTATCTCGCATGATTCCTCATATCCTAATCCTGTGTTCGTTGTTGATATACCTCCCACCGGTATTTAATTTTACAATCCCTACATTTGGCATACTCCAAACCACCTGTTTTATGGTAAGAATAAATTGCATCATTTCTATTATGTCGCATATTATATTAGAAGGTGAGAAATCAAACAAAGGTCAATGCATGAACTTCATTTCAAGAATCTTCCATGAATCTGTAGTGTGAATGTTGCTTTATTTACTACTTGATACGCCCAAATTACACCTCCTGAATGAAGTATAGGCGGTCATTGCCAAGATCTTCTCATCCTAATCAAGAGTCATACTAACTTACAAAAAAAATTACTCTTTTCATATCTTCGTCTCAGTGAAGGGACTTTTCATTTGTCTACTACAATTAAACCTTTGACCTCGCTAGGCAATTGTTAATAGGAGAGGTAGAAGGTTCCAGATCCACTAGTAGAAGAAAGTTTGGCTAAGTGGTCAGCCACACTGTTTGCTTCTATAAAGTAGTAGGATATACAAGCATTAACATTAAAAAGAGTTTTGGTGGTCTCTCGGATGATAGGTTTCATCTTCAGATTTGGTTGGTCTTTACTAATCAACATTCTACCAATCACCATGGAGTCAAGTTCAATGTGTATATTTTTGAAGCTATTAGAAATGCACCATTGAATTCCAAACTTCATTGTGGTTGCTTCTGTCAGGTTATTTTTAGTGCACTGGACCGATAGTGAGAATGCTATGATAAAATTACCATAGTTATCTCGCATGATTCCTCATATCCTAACCCTGTTTTCGTTGTTGATATACCTCCCATCGGTGTTTAATTTTATAATCCCTGCATTTGGCATACTCCAAACCACCTGTTTTATGGTAAGAATAAATTGCATCATTTCTATTATGTCACATAAAAGATTAGAAGGTGAGAAATCGAACAAAGGTCAATGCATGAACTTCATTTCAAGAATCTACCATGAATCTGTAGTGTGAATGCTGCTTTATTAACTACTTGATACGCTCAAATTACACCTCCTGAATGAATTATAAGCGGTCATTGCCAAGATCTACTCATCCTAATCAAGAGTCATACTAACTTAAAAAAAATTACTCTTTTCATAACTTCACCTCATTGAAGGGAGTTTTCATTTGTCTACTATAATTAAACCTTTAACCTCGCTAGGAAGTTGTTTATAGGAGAGGTAGAAGGTTCCAGATCCACTGGTAGAAGAAAGTTTGGCTAAGTTGTCTGCCACACTATTTGCTTCTATAAAGCAGTGGGATATAGAAGCATTAATATTACTATTAATTTTGGTGGTCTCTTGGATGATGGGTTTCATCTTGAGATTGGTTGGTCTTTACTAATAAACATTCTAGCAATCACCATGAAGTGAAGTTCAATGTGTATATTTTTTAAGATATTAGAAATGCACCATTGAATTCCAAACTTCACTGTGGTTGCTTCTGTCGGGTTATTTTTAGTGCACTGGACCGATAATGACAAGGGCATGATAAAGTAGTCATTGTTATCTCGCATGATTCCTCATATCCTAACCTTGTTTTCCTTGTTGACATACCTCCCAGCGGTATTTAATTTTATAATCCCTGCATTTGGCATACTCCAGACCACCTGTTTTATGGTAAGAATAAATTGCATCCTTTCTATTATGTCGCATATCATATTAGAAAGTGAGAAATCGAACATAGGTCAATGCATGAACTTCGTTTCAACATTCTTCCATGAATCTGTAGAGTGAATGTTGCTTTAATTACTACTTGATACGCCTAAATTACACCTCCCGAATGAAGTATAAGCGGTCATTGCCAAGATCTTCTTATCCTAATTTAGAGTCATACTAACTTACAAAAAACGTTACTCTTTTCATATCTTCGCCTCATTGAAGGGACTTTTCATTTGTCTACTGCAATTAAACCTTTAACCTCTCTAGGTAGTTCTTGATAGGAGAGGTAGAAGGTTCCAGATCCACTAGTAGAAGAAAGTTTGGCTAAGTGGTCAGCCACACTATTTGCTTCTATAAAGCAGTGGGATATACAAGCGTTAACATTACAAAGAATTTTGGTGGTCTCTCGGATGATAGGTTTCATCTTCAGATTGGTTGGTCTTTACTAATCAACATTCTAGCAATAACTATGGAGTCAAGTTCAATGTGTATATTTTTTAACCTATTAGAAATGCACCATTGAATTCCAAACTTCAATGTGGTTACTTCTGTCTGGTTATTTTTAGTGCACTGGACCGATAATGAGATACCATGACAAAGTTGCCATTGTTATCTTGCATGATTCCTCATATCCTAACCCTGGTCGCGTTGTTGGTATACCTCCCGTCGGTTTATTATTTTATAATCCCTGCATTGGCATACTCCAAACCACTTGTTTTATGGTAAGAATTAATTGCATCCTTTCTATTATGTCGCATATCATATTAGAAGGTGAGAAATCGAACATATGTCAATGAATAAACTTCTTTTCAAGAACTTCCATGAATCGAGCGAGTGAATGTTGCTTTATATACTAATTGATACGCCCAAATTACACCTCCCGAAAGAAGTATAAGCGGTCATTGCCAAGATCTTCTCCTCCTTATCAAGAGTCATACTAACTTAAAAAAAAAATTACTCTTTTCATATCTTCACCTCATTGAAGGGAGTTTTCTTTTGTCTACTGGAATTAAACCTTTAACCTCGCTAGGCAGTTGTTGATACGAGAGGTAGAAGGTTCGAGATCCACTAGTAGAAGAAAGTTTGGCTAAGTGGTCACCAACACTTGTTGCTTCTATCAAGCAGTGGGATGTACAAGCATTAACATTACTAAGAATTTTGGTGGTCTCTTGGATGATAGGTTTCATCTTGAGATTGGTTGGTCTTTCCTATTCAAGATTCTAGCATTCACCATGGAGTCAAGTTTAATGTGTATATTTTAGAAACTATTAGAAATGCACCATTGAATTCCAAACTTCACTGTGGTTGCTTCTGTCAGGTTATTTTTTGTGCACTGGACCGATAATGAGATGCCATGATAACCTTGCATGATTCCTCATATCTTGCATGATTCCTCATATCCTAACCTTTTTGTCATTGTTGGTATACCTCCCATCGGTATTTAATTTTATAATCCCTGCATTTGGAATACTCCAAACCACCTGTTTTATGGTAAGAATATGTTGCATCCTTTCTATTATGTCGCATAATAGATTAGAAGGTGAAAAATCGAACATAGGTCAATGCATGAACTTTGTTTCAAGAATTTTCCATGAAACTGTAGAGTGAATACGCCCAAATTACACCTCCCGAAAGAAGGGACTTTTCATTGTCTACTGCAATTAAACCTTTAACCTCGCTAGGCAGTTCTTGATAGGGGAGGTAGAAGTTTCCAGATCCACTAGTAGAAGAAAGTTTGGCTAAGTGGTTAGCCACACTATTTGCTTCTACAAAACAGTAGGATACACAAGCATTAACATTACTAAGATTTTTGGTGGTCTCTTGGATGATAGGTTCATCTTGAGATTGGTTGGTCTTTACTAATCAACATTCTAGCAATCACCATCAAGTGAAGTTCAATGTGTATCTTTTTGAAGCTATTAGAAATGCACCATTGGATTCCAAATTTTACTGTGGTTGCTTTTGTCAGGTTATTTTTAGTGCACTGCACCGATAGTGACAAGGCCATGATAAAGTTGCCATTGTTATCTCGCATGATTCCTCATATCCTAACCTTGTTTTTGTTGTTGGTATACCTCCCATCGGTATTTAATTTTATAATCCCTGCATTTGGCATACTCCAAACCACCTGTTTTATGGTAAGAATAAATTGCATTCTTTTTATTATATCGCATAAGATAATAGAAGGTGAGAAATCGAACAAATGTCAATTCATGAACTTCATTTCAAAAATCTGTCATGAATCTAGAGAGTGAATGTTGGTTTATTTACTACTTGATACACCCAAATTACACCGCCCGAAAGAAGTATAAGCGGTCATTCCCAAGATCTTCTCATCCTAATCAAGAATCGTACTAACTTACAAAAAAAATTACACTTTTCATAGCTTAACCTCATTGAAGGGAGTTTTCATTTGTCTACTGGAATTAAACCTTTAACCTCGCTAGGCAGTTGTTGATAGGATAGGTAGAAGGTTCCAGATCCACTTGTAGTTGAAATTTTGGCTAAGTGGTCAGCCATACTATTTGCTTCTGTAAAGTAGTGGGATATACAAGCATTAACATTACTCAGAATTTTGGTGGTCTCTTGGATGATAGGTTTCATCTTCAGATTGGTTGCTCTTTACTATTGTACATTCTAGCAATCACCACGAAGTCAAGTTCAATGTGTATATTTTTGAAGCTAATAGAAATGCACCACTGGATTCTAAACTTCATTGTGGTTGCTTTTGTCAAGTAGTTTTTAGTGTACTCGACCGATAGTGAGAAGGCCATGATAAAGTTGCCATTGTTATCTCGCACGATTCCTCATATCCTAACATTGTTTTCTTTGTTGGTATACCTCCCATCGGTATTTAATCTTATAATCCCTGCATTTGGCATACTCCAAAACACCTGTTTTCCGGTAAGAATAAATTGCATCCTTTCTATTTTGTCGCATAACATATTAGAAGGTGAGAAATAGAAAAAAGGTCAATTCATGAACTTTGTTTCAAAACTCTGCCATGAATCTGGAGAGAGAATGTTGCTTTATTTACTACTTGATACGCCCAAATTACACAGCCCGAAAGAAGTATACGCGGTCATTTCCAAGATCTTCTCAACCTAATCAAGAGTCATACTAACTTACAAAAATTATTACTCTTATCATATCTTCACCTCATTGAAGGGAGTTTTCATTTGTCTACTGGAATTAAACATTTAACCTTACTAGGCAGTTGTTCTTAGGAAAGGTAAAAGATTCCAGATCCATTAGTAGAAGAAAGTTTGCCTAAGTTGTCAGTCACACTATTTACTTCTATAAAGCAGTGGGATACACAATCATTAACATTACTAAGAATTTTGGTGGTCTCTTGGATGATAGGTTTCATCTTGTGATTGGTTGGTCTTTACTAATCAACACTCTAGCAATCACCATGGAGTCAAGTTTAATGTGTATATATTGAAGCTATTAGAAATGCACCATTGAATTCCAAACTTCACTGTGGTTGCTTCTATCAGGTTATTTTTAGTGCACTAGACCGATAATGAGATGCCATGATAAAGTTGCCATTGTTATCTCGCATGATTCCTCATATCCTAACCTTGTTTTCGTTGTTGGTTTACCTCCCATCGGTATTTAATTTTATAATACCTGCATTTGGCATACTCCAAACCACCTGTTTTATGGCAAGAATAAATTGCATCCTTTCTATTATGTCGCATATCATATTAGAAGGTGAGAAATCGAACAAAGGTCAATGCATGAACTTCTTTACAAGAATCTTCCATGAATCTGAGAGTGAATGTTTCTTTATTTACTACTTGATACGCCCATATTACACCTCCCGAAAGAAGTATAAGCGGTCATTGCCAAGATCTTCTCATCCTAATCAAGAAACGTACTAACCTACAAAAAAAATTACTATTTTCATATCTTCACCTCATTCAAGGGAATTTTCATTTGTCTACTGGAATTAAACCTTTAACCTCTCTAAGCAGTTGTTGATAGGAGAGGTAGAAGGTTCCAGATCCACTTATCGATGAAAGTTTGGCTAAGTGGTCAGCCACACTATTTGCTTCTGTAAAGCAGTGGGATAAACAAGCATTAATATTACTAAGAATATTGGTGGTGTCTTGCATGATAGGTTTCATCTTGAGATTGGTTGGTTTTTACTATTCTACATTTTAGAAATCACCATGGAGTCAAGTTCAATGTGTATATTTTTGAAGCTATTAGAAATGCACCATTGGATTCCAAACTTCACTGTGGTTGTGTCTGTCAGGTTATTTTTAGTGCACTGCACCGATAGTGAGAAGGCCATGATAAAGTTGCCGTTGTTATCTCGCATGATTCCTCATATCCTAACCTTGTTTTCGTTGTTGGTGTACCTACCATCGATATTTAATTTTATAATCCCTGCATTTGGCATACTCCAAACCACCTGTTTTATGGTAAGAATAAATTGCATCCTTTCAATTATACCACATAACATATTAGAAGGTGAGAAATAGAACAAAGGTAAATGCATGAACTTCGTTTCAAAAATATTCCATAAATCTGGTGAGTGAATGTTGGTTTATTTACTACTTGACACCCCGAAATTACACCGCCCGAAAAAAGTATAAGCGGTCATTGCCAAGATCTTCTCATCCTAATCAAGAGTCATACTAACTTACAAAAATTATTACTCTTTTTATATCTTCACCTCATTTAAGGGAGTTTTCATTTGTCTATTGGAATTAAACCTTTAACCTCGCTGGGCAGTTGTTTGTAGGAGAGGTAGAAGGTTCCAGATCCACTAGTAGAAAAAAGTTTGGCAAAGTGGTCAGCCGCACTATTTGCTTCTATAAAGCAGTGAGATATACAAGCATTAACATTACTAAGAATTTTGGTGGTCACTTGGATGATAGGTTTCATCTTGAGATTGGTTGGTCTTTACTATTCAACATTCTAGCAATCACCATGGAGTCAATTTCAATGTGTATATTTTTGAAGCTATTAGAAATGCACCATTGAATTCCAAACTTCACTGTGGTTGCTTCTGTCAGGTTATTTTTAGTGCACTGCACCGATAGTGAGAAGGCCATGATAAAGTTGCCATTGTTATCTCGCATGATTCCTCATATCCTAACCTTGTTTTCGTTGTTGGTGTACCTACCATCGGTGTTTAATTTTATAATCCCTGCATTTGGCATACTCCAAACCACCTATTTTATCGTAAGAATAAATTGCATCCTTTCTATTATGTCACATATCAGATTAGAAGGTGAGAAATCGAACAAAGGTAAATGCATGAACTTCATGTCAAGAATCTTCCATGAATCTGGAGAGTGAATGTTTCTCTATTTACTACTTGATACGCCCAAATAACACCTCCCAAAAGAAGTATAAGCGGTCATTGCTAAGATCTTCTCATCCTAATCAACAGTCATACTAACTTACAAAAATTATTACTCGTTTCATATCTTCACCTCATTGAAGGGAGTTTTCATTTGTCTAGTGGAATTAAACATTTAACCTCGCTAGGCAGTCGTTGATAGGAGAGGTAGAAGATTCCACATCAACTAGTAGAAGAAAGTTTGGCTAATCGATCAGCCACACTATTTGCTTCTTCAAAACAGTGAGATATACAAGAATTCACATTACTAAGAATTTTGGTGGTCTCTTGCATAATAGGTTTCATCTTCAGACTGGTTGGTCTTTTCTATTCAACATTCTAGCAATCACCATGGAGTTAAGTTCAATGTGTATATTTTTGAAGCTATTAGAAATGCACCATTGAATTCCAAAATTCACTGTGGTTGCTTTATCAGGTTATTTTTAGTGCACTGTACCGATAAAGAGAAGGCCATGAGAGAGTTGCCATTGTTATCTCGAATGATTCCTCATATCCTAACCTTGTTTTCTTCGTCGGTATACCTCCCATCGGTATTAAATTTTATAATCCCTGCATTTGGCATACTCCAAACCACCTGTTTTATGGTAAGAATAAATTGCATCCTTTCTATTATGACTCATATCAGATTAGAAGCTGAGAAATCCAATAAAGGTCAATGCATGAACTTCGTTACAAGAATCTTCCCTGAATTTGGAGAGTGAATGCTGATTTATTTACAACTTGATACGCCCAAATTACACCTCCCGAAAGAAGTATAAGCGGTCATTGCCAAGATCTTCTCATCTTAATCAAGAGTCATACTAACTTACAAAAAAATTACTCTTTTCATATCCTCACCTCATTGAAGGGAGTTTTCATTTGTCTACTGGAATTAAACCTTACACCTCGCTAGGCAGTTGTTGATAGGAGAGGTAGAAGGTGCCAGATCCACTAGTAGAAGAAAGTTTGGCTAAGTGGTAAGCCACACTATTTGCTTCTATAAAGTAGTGCGATATACAAGCATTAACACTACTAAGAATTTTGGTAGTCTCTTGGCTGATAGGTTTCATCTTTAGATTAGTTGGTGTTTACTATTCAACATTCTAACAATCACCATGGAATCAAGTTCAATGTGTATATTTTTGAAGCTATTAGAAATGCACCATTGAATTACAAACTCCACTCTGGTTGCTTCTGTCAGGTTTTTTTAGTGCACTGGGCCGATAGTGAGAAGGCCATGATAAAGTTGCCTTTGTTATCTCGCATGATTCCTCATATCCTAACCTTGTTTTTGTTGTTGGTATACCTCCCTTCGATATTAAATTTTATAATCCCTGCATTTGGCATACTCCAAACCACCTGTTTTATGGTAAGAATAAATTGCATCCTTTCTATTATTTCGCATAACATATTAGAAGGTGAGAAATAGAACAAAGGTCGATGCATGAACTACGGTTCAAAAATCTGCCATGAATTTGGAGAGCGAATATTGCTTTATTTACTACTTGAAACGCCCAAATTACACCGCCCGAAAGAAGTGTAAGCGGTCATTGCCAAGATCTTGTCATCCTAATCAAGAGTCATACTAACTTACAAAAATTATTACTATTTTCATATCTTCACCTCATTGAAGGAAGTTTTCATTTGTCTAGTGGAATTAAACCTTTAACCTCGCTAGACAGTCGTTGATAGGGGAGGTAGAAGGTTCCACATCCACAAATAGAATAGAGTTTGGCTAAGTGGTTAGCCTCAATATTTGCTTCTATAAATCAGTGGGATATACAAGCGTTAACATTACTAAGAATTTTGGTGGTCTCTTGGATAATAGGTTTCTTCTTCAGACTGGTTGTTCTTCACTAATCAACATTCTAGCAATCACCATGGAATCAAGTTCAATGTGTATATTTTTGAAGCTATTAGAAATGCACCATTGAATTCCAAACTTTACTTGGTTACTTCTGTCAGGTTATTTTTAGTGCACTGGACCGATAATGAGAAGGCCATGATAAAGTTCACATTGTTATCTCGATTAATTCCTCATATACTAACCTTTTTTTCGTTGTTGGTATACCTCCAATCGGTATTAAATTTTATAATCCCTGTATTTGGCATACTCCAAACCACTTATTTTATGGTAAGAATAAATTTCTCCCTTTCTATTATGTCGCATATCAGATTAGAAGGTGAGGAATCGAAGAAAGGTCAATGCATGAACTTCGTTTCAAGAATCTTCCATGAATCTGGAGAGTGAATGTTGCTTTAGTTACTAATTGATACGCCCAAATTACACCGCCCGAAAGAAGTATAAGCGGTCATTGCCAAGATCCTCTCATCCTAATCAAAATTCATACTAACTTACAAAAATTATTACTCTTTTCATATATTCACCTCATTGATGGGAGATTTCATTTGTCTAGTGGAATTAAACCTTTAACCTCACTAGGCAGTTATTGATAGGAGAGGTAGAAAGTTCCAGCTCCACTAGTAGAAAAAAGTTTGGCTAAGTGGTCAGCCACACTATTTGCTTCTATAAAGCAGCGGGATATACAAGCATTAACATTACTAAGAATTTTTGTGGTCTCTTGGATCATAGGTTTCATCTTGATATTGGTTGCTCTTTACTATTCAACATTCTAGCAATCACCATGGAGTCAAGTACAATGTGTATATTTTTGAATCGATTAGAAATGCACCATTCAATTCCAAACTTCACTGTAGTTGCTTCTGTCAGGTTATTTTTAGTGAACTGGACCGATAGTGAGAAGGATATGATAAAGTTTCCATTGTTATCTCGCATGATTCCTCATATCCTAACCTTGTTTTCGTTGTTGGTATATCTCCCATCGGTATTAAATTTTATAATCCCTGCATTTGGCATACTCTAAACCACTTGTTTTATGGTAAGAATAAATTGCATCCTTTCTATTATATCGCATATCAGATTAGAAGGTGAGAAATCGGACAAAGGTCAATGCATGAACTTCGTTTAAAGAATCTTCCATGAATCTGGAGAGTGAATGTTTCTTTTTTTACTACTTGATACGCCCAAATTACACTGCCCGGAAGAAGTATAACCGGTCGTTGCCAAGATCCTCTTATCATAATCAACATTCATACTAACTAACAAAAATTATTACTCTTTTCATATATTCACCTCATTGATGGGAGTTTTCATTTGTCTAGTGGAATTAAACCTTTAACCTCGCTTGGCAGTTGTTGTTAGGAGAGGTAGAAAGTTCCAGATCTACTAGTATAAAAAAGTTTGGCTAAGTGGTCAGCCACACTATTTGCTTCTATAAAGCAGCGGGATATACAAGCATTAACATTACTAAGAATTTTGGGGGTTTCTTGGATGATAGGTTTCATCTTGCGATTGGTTGGTGTTTACTATTCAATATTCTAGCAATCACCATGGAGTCAAGTACAATGTCTATATTTTTTAATCTATTACAAATGCACCATTCAATTCCAAACTTCACTGTAGTTGCTTCTGTCAGGTTATTTTTAGTGAACTGGACCGATAGTAAGAAGGATATGATAAAGTTGCCATTGTTATCTCGCATGATTCCTCATATCCTAACCTTATTTTAGTTGTTGGTATATCTCCCATCGGTATTAAATTTTATAATCCCTGCATTTGGGATACTCCAAACCACATGTTTTATGGTAAGAATAAATTGCATCATTTCTATTATGTCGCATAACATATTAGAAGGTGAGAAATAGAACAAAGGTAAATGCATGAACTTCGTTTCAAAAATATTCCATGAATCTGGAGAGCGAATGTTGCTTTTTTTACTACTTGCTACTCCCAAATTACACTGCCTGAAAGAAGTATCAGCGGACATTGCCAAGATCCTCTCATCCTAATCAAGAGTCATACTAACTTACAAAAATTATTACTATTTTCATATCTTCACCTCATTAAAGGAAGTTTACATTTTCTAGTGGAATTAAATCTTTAACCTCGCTAGGCAGTTGTTGATAGGAGAGGTACAAGGTTCCAGATCCACTAGTTGAAGATATTTCGGCTAAGTGGTCAGCCACACTATTTGCTTCTATAAATAGCGGGATATACAAGCATTAACATTACTAAGAATTTTGGTGGTCTAATGGATGATAGGTTTCACTGAGATTAGTTGGTCTTTACTAATCAACATTCTAACTATCACCATGGAGTCAAGTTCAATGTGTATATTTTTTAAGCTATTAGAAATGCACCATTGAATTCCAAACATCACTGTGGTTGCTTCTGTCAGGTTATTTTTAGTGCACTGGACCGATAATGAGAAGGCCATGATAAAGTTGCCATTGTTATCTCGATTGAATCCTCATATATTAACCTTGTTTTCGTTGTTGGTATACCTCCCATCGGTATTAAAATTTATAATCCCTGTATTTGGCATACTCCAAACCACTTATTTTATGATAAGAACAAATTTCGTCCTTTCTATTATGTCGCATATCAGATTAGAAGGTGAGAAATCGAACAAAGGTCAATGCATGAACTTCGTTTCAAGAATCTTCCATGAATCTGGAGAGTGAATGTTGCTTTAGTTACTACTTGATACGCCCAAATTACACCGCCCGAAAGAAGTATAAGCGGTCATTGCCAAGATCTTCTCATCCTAATCAAGAGTCATACTAACTTACATAAAAAATTACTCTTTTCATATATTCACCTCATTGAAGGGAGATTTCATTTGTCTGCTGGAATTAAACCTTTAACCTCGCTAGGCAGTTGTTGATAGGAGAGGTAGAAGGTTCCAGATCCACTAGTAGAAAAAAGTTTGGCTAAGTGATCAGCCACACTATTTGCTTCTATAAAGCTGCGGGATATACAATCATCAACATTACTAAGAATTTTGGTGGTATATTGGATGATAGGTTTCACTGAGATTGGTTGGTCTTTACTATTCAACATTCTAGCAATCACCATGGAGTCAACTTCAATGTGTATATTTTTGAAGCAATTAGTAATGCACCATTGAATTCCAAACTCCACTCTGGTTGCTTCTGTCAGGTTATTTTTTGTGCACTGCACCGATAGTGAGAAGGCCATGCTAAAGTTTCCATTTTTATCTCGCATGATTCCTCATATCCTAACCTTGTTTTCGTTGTTTGTATACCTCCCATCAGTATTAAATTTTATAATCCCTGCATTTGGCATACTCGAAACCATATGTTTTATGGTAAGAATAAATTGCATCCTTTCTATTATGTCGCATAACATATTAGAAGGTGAGAAATAATACAAAGGTCAATGCATGAACTTCGTTTCAAAAATCTGCCATGAATCTGGAGAGCGAATGTTGCTTTTTTTACTACTTGATACGCCCAAATTACACCTCCCGAAAGAAGTATAAGCGGTCATTGCCAAGATATTCTCATTCTAATCAAGAGTCATACTAACTTACAAAAATTATTTCTATATTCATATCTTCACCTCATTGAAGGGAGTTTTGATTTGTCTAGTGGAATTAAACCTTTAACCTCGCTAGGAAGTTGTTGATAGGAGAGGTAGAAGGTTACATATTCACTAGTAGAAGACAGTTTTGCTAAGTGGTCGGCCACACTATTTGCTTCCATAAAGCAGTGGGATATACAAGCATTAACATTACTAAGAATTTTGGTGGTCTCTTGGATGACAGGTTTCATGTTGAGATTGGAAAGTCTTTACTAATCAACATTCTAGCAATCACCATGGAGTCAAGTTCAATGTGTATATTTTTGAAGCTATTAGAAATGCACAATTGAATTCCAAACTTCATTGTGGTTGCTTCTGTCAGTTTATTTTTAGTGCACTGGACCGATAGTGAGAAGGCCATGAGAAAGTTGACATTGTTATTTCTCATGATTCCTCATATCCTAACCTTTTTGTCGTTGTTGGTATACCTCCCATCGGTATTTAATTTTATAATCCCTGCATTTGGCATACTCCATTAATCTGGAGAGTGAATGTTGCTCTATATACTACTTGATACGCCCAAATTAGACCTCACGAAAGAAGTATAAGCGGTCATTGCCAAGATCTTCTTATCCTAATCAAGAGTCATACTAACTTACATAAAAAATTACTCTTTTCATATATTCACCTTATTGAAGGGAGATTTCATTTTTCTGCTGGAATTAAACCTTTAACCTCGCTGGGCAGTTGTTGATAGGAGAGGTAGAAGGTTCCAGATCCACTAGTAGAAGAAAGTTTGGCTAAGTGCTCAGCCACACTATTTGCTTCTATAAAGCAGTGGGATATACAAGCATTATATTACTAAGAATTTTGGTGGTCTCTTGGATGATAGGTTTAATCTTGAGATTGGTTGGTCTTTACTATTCAACATTCTAGCAATCACCATGGAGTCAAGTTCAATGTGTATATTTTTGAAGCTCTTAGAAATGCACAATTGAATTCCAAACTTCATTGTGGTTGCTTCTGTCAGGTTATTTTTAGTGCACTGGACCGATAGTGAGAAGGCCATAAGAAAGTTTTCATTGTTATCTGTCATGATTCCTCATATCCTAACCTTGTTTTCGTTGTTGGTATACCTCTCATCGGTATTTAATTATATAATCCCTGCTTTGGAATACTCCAAACCACCTGTTTTATGGTAAGAATAAATTGCATCCTTTCTATTATGTCGCATATCAGATTAAAAGGTAAGAAATCGAACAAAGGTCAATGCATGAACTTCGTTTCAAGAATCTTCCATGAATCTGGAGAGTGAATGTTGCTTTATTTATTACTTGATACACCCAAATTACACCTCCCAAAAGAAGTATAAGCGGTTATTGCCAAGATCTTCTCATCCTAATCAAGAGTTGTCACGCCCCGAGATTACCCCAGAGACGCAGACACGGGACCTAGGACCACAAGTGATCCCAAGCTAACCCTGCTGGCATGATCATGAGCATACTAAAGATAATAAACTGATGCGGAAGCTAAATCATAAATAAATGAAAAGATGGGGAAAACCCATATACTATAACTGAG